>VXAK01003126.1:28195-42125 GCA_013399435.1 Arenaria interpres | reverse complement strand
TTTTTTTTTTGTGGTTGGACTCAAAGGTCCCTTCCAACCATGAGTATTCTGTGATTCTGTGAAATCCATCTGGGCTTTACACTGGTCCAGCCAGGGTGTGAGGAGAAGCTTGTTAGCAGGAGGCTGGGGGCAGCCGCCTTCCATGGCTGCTTACACAGTCGCGTGGCTTAGGAAACAAAAATTATCACAAAAGTAATCACCTTGTGATTTCTTTCTGATGGCATTTTTACTCTAGACCCACACCGGGGTTTGGAAAGCACCTGTGCTCGTCCCCCCCCACCACGCTGTGCTTTCGTCCTGGAGCCCAGGCTCCCAGGAGGAGCTGTGCCAGGGCAGGAGAGCCCCGCCGTGCCCGGGGGAGCGCGGGCACCCTCGGGAGGTCCATGGGGCACCCCACGCTGACCCCCGGCTCCACTCGCTCCGTCACCCAGGGGCACCTCGGTGTGACCCCCGGCCGGGGCGCCGTGGGGGGTAAGCCCAACAAGCCTGACAGCGCCGGTACCTCAAGACCACCGCGGCGAGGGCTTCCCAGCGGTTTGGCTCCCGAGGCCGCAGCCTCTGGATAACTTCCACCCCAAATGTATGTCACATTTCCTTCCAGCCAAAGCAAAATATTTACACTAATCCAGGGTCACCCGGCGGCCTCCCCGCTATCGCGGGCTGGAAGCGATGCTGTAAGCCGAGGGGTGCGAGGGCGGAGGGGATTAGCGCCGGCCTCCAAAATAAACGGTGCGGCCGGCTGGCGGCCGCTCCCCGGGACGGCGGGCACCGGGAGGTGGGTGCCGGACCAGTGCTCTTGCGGCGGGATGAGGAGGGGCTGGCGGCGGGGCCGGTGGCCGCCCGAGCGGGCGGAGGTGACGATGGCAGCGAGGGAAGGCAGGTTAGAGGAGCCCAGACAGACGTGTCCGGCGTCCCCAGCTGCCAGCCTTCCCACCGGTCCCCCTGCAGCCTCAGCACGGTCGGTAGCTGAGGCTACGGCCACGCCAACCTCACTTCTTTACCTGCCTTCAAAGGGGTTGGAAATAAATACTCCTTCTGTTCTGTAGGAGTTAAGCCATCCCGGAAGTTGCCCGGCTAGACTTGCCCTATGAAAATGCACTGAATTCAGTAATTTAAACCCATAAGCTTGAACTACAGGACTCCCAGCCCCTGTACTCCCAGACACCCAAGGGAAAGGGGGGCAGTTTCCCATTTGTCATGGTTTAACCCCAGCCACGCAACCATTCACTCGCTGCCCTCTCTCCAGTAGGGTAGGGAGAAGAGGGAGAAAAAGGAGAAAAAAAACCACTTATGGGTTGAGATAAATATAGTTTAATAGAACAGTATCAGAAGAGAAAAAAAAAAATGGTAAAAGAATATGTAAAATAAAGTGATGCAGTACAATTACTAACAACCCGATGATCAGTTACCTATCCAATCCCATCCCATCCCATCCCAAGCACTGATTGTAGATTCATGCCACCTGGTCATTTTGCTCATTTTTTTTAAGCCTTGAACCCACTGCAGGGGCATGAGGACACAGAGCCTGCCAGCACCTGGGCTGCTTCAGAAAGCCTTTGCTCACCTGCTGAGATAGACATGATCGTCAGGTGTGAGCCATAGTGGAGATGGAGATGGTTCAGCCCCTCTGATCAGATGAGCCTCAAAGGAGCAGCAGGTGGGTTTAAATGATGACACAACCTCTTCTGCTTTGGTTACGCTGCTACCATGCTCCCAGCAAGATTTGTGTGAAAGCGTGTGGAGTAACCAAAACATTAACGGGATGTTCCAGTTATTCTTGGCTGTCTAAGGGAGAGGTAAGTGCACTTTTTTTTAAAATCCTTTTTCCACTGGCACTTCTCATAATGATTGTCATGGTGTCAATATCTGAGATGTCTGTTTGGGGCCAAAGCTGAAGAGGGTGGCATTTGGCTACTCTCTGCCGCTTGGGATGTATGGTTTTCCCCAGCTTTGCAGAGAAGTTCCTTTATGCTGATTACTAAGTTATTAGGTATGCGAGGCATAACTATAGCAGAAGGGGATTTCTGTGTGGGAGGAACAGTATGATTCAGATTTGTTTCGCAAGGCTGATGAGACAAATGTCCAGTCAACAGAATATGCTTTTGCTGTGTAGCTACTCATTTCCCCGCCCTTTATGCTGTGCACTTAGCCATAACCCCGGTGTGCTGGGACCCGGGAATCAACCTGGCAAGCCATAGGAGGATTGGTCAAGAAAAGGGGAGTTTACGGAAGCTCCGAGATGACCTAATACTCTAAAAGCATTTCCCTTGCTGGATGAGATGTCCAGAGCATGGCGAGGGGAAGGAGGGAGTGAAAGCTCTCCTCAGGCACCTGGTTACCACCTCTTGTAACAGCTCCTTGAGGCGGCTGGCATGGGAAAGTGGCAACAGGAATGCAATTGCTGATTTGGAGACTTGCCCGCTTCACAACCAACCCAGTATCTGGAGCACAGACACGTAGCTGAATATTGCTCACACAATCACCTCCTGCATCGCGCTGGTTGTTTAAAGGGGTTCATTAATGCAGCTGAGGTAAGAACTTGGCCCTGCTGCTGGGCAATTGTGTTAGAGGAGCCTTCAGGAGCGTACCACCCCTCGTTTTCTGGGGCTACAAAGGAGGGTGGTAAGGGTAGAGGAAAAGCACTGATTCAGAGAAAAGATATTCTAAGTTTAGCATCTACCTGAGAGTGTCAATTGCTATCTTACACGTAAAAATACCTCCTGGAACACTGCATTTCTGCATTAAAAAATCAAATCATATCGGGACCCTTTTCCTCCTCAGAAAACTGAAATTAAAGGTAAACCAAAAGAATTCCAGATGTTTTAAGGTATGGAAGTTCACAGTGTAGGTGCCAGCCTGCCCTTCCCAATGATGACCCTGAGAAAAATCTGAGCCATCCGTAACAGATAGTTCTACCTTATCAGGGACCACAAAGAGCAGAATGCCTTCATCTCACTCCCATGGGGACTGGGCCAACTCCAGCCATCGCTACAAGTACACAGTGATTTGTTTTTAGCACATTCCTGACAAGGCAAATGGCCCACAGGAGGAGTATGCGCTTCAGCCGCCTTGTTAAAGCCAGAAGCTTGTGCTCTGTGCCAGCCTCGTACCTCAGTATCACTGAACACGGAACCAGGATGAGTCTTTGCATATGTTTCACTTGTGTTACTAACACAAAAATTACACCACTGTAGATATATTTTTTTGAAGCCAGCTAAAAGGCAGTGTGCATGCGTTGTATTTGCAGTACTTTAGCCACCCTCAAGAAAGGAGGAGGGGAGAGGACAGGCTGCAGCTTGCTCAATAACATGCAAAACCTTTAAAGCTCAGGTTACGGTAAGTATTTTGGCTCTAAGCTCCAGCTATGAAGCAAATAGCCCAAAGAATCTCCCTAGAACTGCACTGGCAAACTCTGATAATGTCTCAAGTGGAATGATGAGAGGTATCTGTGCCAAAAGAACCTGCTGGCTATAAGGTACCAAAAATAATGCTTTTTAAATAACAAATTTTAAGTTCTCCTATCTCAAAAATAACGTCACCAGCAGGCATCACCTCACCTCCTTCTGGAAGCTCCTTGGGGCTGAGACTTACCCCACTCCCTCTGCTCTTACAGCACACAGGTCATACCTGATCTCAGCTTTTGTGCTGTCTTTTCACACATGCTGGCTCTAGTATGAACTGCGCCTTTGACAGGTCTTCTGCCAACCCCTGCAGCCCAAGGGAGTGCTTCATGGAAGACCAGACCGACCAGTTCTGGGGTCTCACCCAGTACGGTATGAGAAAGCTCTTGTAATGTCTTAGCAAAGGAACTAAACTCATATAAAAGACCATAAAAAAGGAACTCCCAAGGAATTATAAGAATGTATGATAAATGATAAACCCCAAAAAGCCATGACTGAAGGTGTCAGGGATTTTTCTACCAAGTTTCATAAGGGAGTGCGATTACGCCCTGTATAGCCTGTCCTTGGCCATGCTGCAAGTGGTTTAATGGGGCAATATCCAGTAAATAGAGAAATTAAATTATGCCAGCGTGAAGGGGCCATCCTCTTCTGAGCCCCTAAACTCTCCTCTAAATGGCAGCACTGCCTTTTTCCAGATCTATATACAACATGATAGTTCAGGGCCTTCCTAGAATGAAAAGGCCCATTCTTCCTCATCTTCCCCTTTCGGTGAAAACATATATGATGAGAAACCACATGCACACGCACGTGGGTTGGCATGAGCCCCAGCGTGGGCACAGGCGGTGTTTCTGAATGAATGGACACACAGAGGTCTCTGTGTAGGTAAAAACACTTACCATGTGCAGTGCTGGGAAGGCACGCGTGATTCCAGCTAAAACCTACAAGACTGGTTGTAAGATGTTGTAACATAAAGATCCCTTCTGGTATGTCAGAGCCTTAAAGTTTTGTGCCATTGGGATGGTGTCAGCTGGAGTTCAAAGATGAGACAGGCTGCAGGTAGGAAACAATTTCTACATCAATTTGTGCAGCAGATTTCTGCAAATATGATAAAGATGCCTGCAGCATACAGGGCCATCAGATCTAAGTGAGTCCTTTATCTGATTTTTCTAATTAATGGCTATTTTATTTTACACAGTGGTAGACAAGTCATCAGCTTGCGCTAGCTGGGTATGAGCCTCAAGTCCCTCTTTTGCCCAAGCCAAAAATGTCATCTTTGCAATTTCAGGTAGGCAGATTCCACCCTGAAAGTATTTGGTGCCTTACACCAAGCTATATACTGGCCACAGGGTTCAACATGTTTTCTGTAAAATCGGCTTCAGCAGAGCTCTGGTGCTGTCTGTTGGGAGCTCGCTTGCAGAAATCACACAAAGGATCGTGTGGGTCACTTACCTGGTGTTGAGAAAGAAATGCAGGCCAGGTTAGGTGAGCTGTGTGTGAAAAGGAAACTAAGGGTTTACCAGGCAAAAGGATAACAGTTTCTTAAACTGACTTCACCTTTAATATTCTGCAATTGTTTAAGGAGAAGTCAGCAGGACCTTTGCCACTGATACAAGTGAAACATTATTTTAGAACGTTATTTGTTTGCAAAGAAATGTCTTTTTGAAGACATTATCTGAAGAGATTAATTAATTTAACATCAGTGGAATTCCATAATATTTTGCTTCATGTATGATCCTTTATCCTATACTATTCACACTCGGGGACAATATATTTTTGATGGGCAAGTAGTCATTCTTGCCACTTTTTCATTCTCTGCTGGCCTCTAAGATCACCCATTCCGGATTTGCTTCAGATTACTGTCGTGGTAATTTCTAGCTCAAGTAAAATTGACAAACTTCTCTTTTCTTTCATTTTGGTCTTTAAGGCATCTAGAAAGCGCAGGTCCTTGCTCTGCCTCCCAAAAGCCCTTTCTTCATTTATTTGTTGTTAGCTCTGTCTGAGGGTTTTTGCCTGCACTCCTTTGTGTGTGAGTCAGTAATTTTTGGTTCTTCCCAATCATTTTGTCCCCTCTGCTCCTGTGATTTACACAAAGCTGGGAGGCTGCAGGCAGAGATGAGATCCTCCCCAACTCTCCCTTTGCCAGGTTTTGCTGCCTTTGAGGACGCTGCTGGTCTTTGATGTGGGGATGGGCACTCGGACTAAAGCTGAGGGAGATGTTCGCCAAACTTGACCTGGATGGGAAAATGCAGTTCCTTCGGAGAGCTTTCTTTTTGTAAGACTCTAGGCCTAGTTTTTGCCCAGATTTTTTGCAACTGGGTGGTTCATGCACACTTACAAGCTGTTGATTATATATAAGGTGCTTCTTTTTCTGAAGCTCAAGTGACATTTACTGTTTCACTCCCTTCCTGAACTCCTTAGTGGAGAGAAAAAAAACCCAACAACCCACAAATCCATGCCAATTTCAGCACCTTTGCCCTTATGATTGACGCCTTCCCTCCACTGCAGGGTTAAGATCGCTGCAAGTGGGAATTCCTTCTCCTGAATTAATTAACTGTGTATTGTTATTGCCTTTGATCTACTGCCATAGGAACAGGGACAAGCACTAGAAAACCTCCATTTGTGTGCATTTCTTACGCAAATAGCTCTGGACAGAATATTAAAGGGATCATTTAGAAGATGGTGGGCAGAAATAGTCCCTTCCCCAAAGTTGCCCTTGAGACTGACGTGCACTGTGGAAGCTGCATGGGAACAGTTACAGACCTCTAGTGGCTCTGTTTATACAGCTCGTTCAGCTTCCTAATTGCTCACCAGCACAGTACTGTGGAAAGCCATATAGAGATTTCCCATAAGGATTACAACACGGTGTCATTTCAACTTCTCTGCGTTTCCCATCCCGTTGCCTGTTTGTTTTATTTTCCTCACCATAACATCTGTCCCACATCGCTGAGAGATTTCACAATTGGAAACCTGCTATAAATTATGGCACGGAGTTAAAGGATTTCAGTGTTTACCTCTCTGCTATTTTTTTCAGGGGACATCGGGTTAGCTACCTCTTTAAAAAAAGCCCTCTCGTTTTTTCTATTTATATACTGATGTTTGTAAAAGCTGTCTTTAGAAACTGGGGGGGGGGGGAAACCAAGAGTATTTCTGTCCTTCCTGCTTGTACCCTTTTCCATTTGTCTTCCATTGAATTCCTAGAGAAACACAAACTTCTGGAAGCGCTTGCAGAAAATAATCTTTAGCAAGCTCTGTCCCTAATGACTCGTGGGGATTCCAGATAAAAAAAACCAATTGTTCACATTTCTGTTCCCCAGCATCTGACGGCGACTGTGGCAGCTTTAACACCGCCAGTGCCAGCCTGCGTCACCGGTGCCAGGGCTGCACTGGCCTCTGGTTCCCACCAGAGTGGAAGCAGGCAGTCTGGGATTCTGTAGAGCAGGACAGCCCGCCCTGCTTGGCTCTACGGGAGGCTGTGATCTGTGTGCGATCCTAGGGATAGCCAGTGGCAGTTTCGGCGTGACAGACTGTTTTACGCTGATCAATGCTTTCAAGGCTCGTGTCATGTATCATTGCTGTGTAAAGACCAGAGACGTTCAAATGTGCGATGAAACACGCAGGACTATGTTCTCATAATCCAAGGATGTCTCAGTGTCTGATGACTTTACCTGCCACTGCAATCTTGTTCCCCCAAGCCAGAAATCAGTGCACACAGCTCCGGCAGGAGTGCTCTTGGCTATCGCTTGCAAACATGGAGCACTTGCAATGCTCCACGTCAGCTGTGCTTTCTCCAGCAGCCAGGGGAGAATCAGAGGCTTATATGGCTGGAAGGGATCTCAGAAGATCACTTAGTCCAGGCTCGTCTCCCAAGGCAGGATCGTTACATTGGTCACTCTTGGCAAATGCTTGTCTAACTTCCTACACTAAGGATGGTGATTCCACACCCTCCTCAGATACTTCTGTGTGTCATTATCCTCACTGCTTGCCATCTTTTAACATCCAACCTCAGTCTCATTTTCTGTAATTTAAGCTCATTTCTTGTCCTGTCCCTCATGGATACAGAGAACAATTTGTTCCCCTTTTCTTCCCAGCCACCTTTCACATATTTGACAGCAGTAACCCTGCCCCCCTCGGTCTTCTCTAGACTAAAGAAAAGCAGTTTGCTCGTTCTTCCCTCCTTGGTTTTCAAGACCCATTATCATCCCCCAGCCGTCCTCTGGACCTTGTCTTGAGCACAGCACCCGCAGCTGGACATCACACTCCAACTGCAGCCTCACAGAGAACTGAACAGAAGCGTTATTTGCAGGGTATATGCCTATGCACGCATCCTAGTAGGGCATTTCCCCTTTTTACGTTAACAATTAACTCATATTTGGATTGTGACATCTCACAGATCTTTTTAGGTAGAGTTACTACTTGGGCAAAAAATCTACCACCCTATAGAAATAGAATTAATTATTCCTGGTGATGCCCATCTATAGAAACTGAGAACTGTCCTTACTGAAATGAATCCTATTTTAAAGACCCTTTGTCTAAATACTTTTTTATTGTATCTTTGTTTCAAAAATATTATCTTCTTTATTCCATTGTCCAAGCTGTTCATAATCCCTTAGATCAGACTGACCCAGCAACTCTTCTTGATCCACCTTTCCCTTTTTAAAGTATAACTAATAACTACGCTCTCTGTGCAGTTTTCCAGTCAATATTGCATCATCCTCAACCATCTCCATCTACCACAGGTTCCCTTCATTTGCTTAGGACTATTGCGTTACACTGTGACGACAGCCTTGCCACCGTCAAAATACAGGGCTATTATTGCTTCTCCCTTATCAAGGAGGTTTTTTTTACCCTGTCATGAAAGGAAATTTGACCCGTTTTGCACAATTTGTTTTTGATGAATCTATGCTGGCCATTATTCATCTTTGTTTTGTTTTAGGTGCTTACCAAAGTTTGATTGTTTGTTCTAGTATTTTTCCGGGAATTGAAGTTAAACTGAACAATCTGTAATCCCTAGCTCCTCCTTTTTTCCCTTTTAAAGGCAGGAACTACATCTGCACTTTTCCAGGCTTCCAAGTACAATCTCTGGACTCTGTAACATCCCAGAAGCCAGGCAAGGTTACACTTAGAGCTTTTGCGGTTAAATAACTGGACGGAGAGATTACCCCAGGATGAAATTCATCTGGCCCAACTGACTTGAACATTACCTGAAGAATCTTCTGATCTAGTCTTTGTTCTAGTTTTGAGATCTCAGCCCCCTCTGTCACTGACATTGATTGCGATATTTGTCTGAAGCGGTAACAAATGCAAAAAGATACGAAACAACCGTGGCCTTAGCCATGAACAGTCCATAGCCTTTCTTCCCCACTGGAGAGCATGTTTTCAGTAGCCTGGGTCTTTCTCTTGCTACTAAAGTAGTGATGGAAAAACTACTTGTTACTTTAAAGTATTTTTTTTAATTGGATCCCGTTTTGCTGCTTGACCTTTGTGGTTTTCTTCTCACATATTTGGCCTCGCTTCTGCCTGCTTTTTGGCCTGAGGCTGAGATCAAAGAAGAGCTGATGATGTCTCCAAGCTGATCTACTGTTACACCTCCTATGAGCTCTCTGGTTTTTGGATGGCTGATGCTCATTGCTGTTCTCACCAAGGTACTTTCTATGTCATTAAAACTTCTCACTTGCCCAAGATCCAAAATGATATGCCTTTAATTACTGAGTAAGTGGCTTTAATGGCATCACCACTGTTTTATCTTGGTCTAGGAAAGATCAGAGGCCTGATCTGTCTTTCCACCTCTTACCAACTGTTGGGCTCCACCTGGGAACATCCGGTCTCCGCTGGTTAGTTTTTGTTTAACCTCTTGTCTTTACTGCAAGTGATGGGTGCAAATCACAAGATCTTCTAACCCAGATCTCAATTTTACATAGTCCCAAGTGCTAGAAATGCTAGAAATGTTTACAGCCAGAGGTATTCTTCAGGTTCATCTCAACTGCTCATTAGAAAGTAATATTTTCTCATTTGGATGCCTTTTTCTTTGGTTTTTTTTTTTTTTTTCCTGGCTTCCCCCTCAGCCACCCCGCCGAGCTTGATGGCAGAACAGACTGGGCTGATGGAGTGGGGAACGTGTTTATGTTGTCATACGTATGAAAAACTCAAAATTCACTAGTAATATGATCATGCCAATGTGCCATGCACAGAAACTCTAGCTTACCTTCCATTGTCACATATTTTTCTCATCACCAAAGATACTCAAAAGCTCACTGCCTGAGGAAGCCGGAGCTGTAGGAGCGGTGCTGTAAATACAGCAGTGTTACCCCACTATAATGGTGCTCTTTCAAAACAGCAGCATAAGCAGCCAGAAGGGGAAGGAGTTCAGACAGGCTTTCTGTTGCCCAAGAGGAAGCGAATTTCAGATAGCGCTTCGGTTCCCTTTTGTTATGATTCACCATAAATGAACAGCTAAAACATCATTTGATAGTAAGGCCATGCAAGCAGGGACTTCCAGAAGTGGAGACCCAAAGGAAAAAGCAGAGCTGGCTGCTTGCCTGGCTGTGAGTCGCCTTCCTTCCCATTCTGCTGCTTTTGTTTTTAGGGTTCCTGTGCGTTTTGCAGTGTCAGCCAGTTGTCAGAGAGGAGAAGACAGCCATGCATGGGTTTCAGCTAAGCCAGAGACCCTAGGCTGGGACATGTTCACCACTGCTAACTGCTGCTAAACCAAGGCAATGGTCTGGGTCATAAAGCAAGTAACAGAATACCCTGCTGATAAACTGTGGTGTATGGAAACTTACACAATATTTATGGATTGTTAAAGGTTAACACTAGAAGAAGCAAACCATAACATCTCTGTTGGCCTCCTCTAACAGAGTTGTTATCCGACCTTAGCATGACAATTTTCCATGGAAGAACAATTAACTCTGCTTCTCAGCCTGGGCAAATTGCACCAATAGCACAGTATCCCTCTGCTCAGCCACTCTTAAAGTGCCTCCTGGTCTGATTCGTTGTGCTTGCAGCCACTGGATCTTATTTTGTCTTGTCTTAGTTCTTCTCCATGTCAATAGGCATGCGTGACCTGTGTGTAAAGAGACTGATGCACAGAGGAACATAGTGTATCACGTCTAAAAAGCAAGAGAGAGGCATTTCCAGTTTTTATGAGAAGTCATTAGAGACTACTTGTCAAGAAGCAAAGAAAAAAAGCCACCATGCTTGGAAAGAAGGAAGAGAGGTGTGTTGTCAAGCTGGCAAAGAGACAGGGGGGACATTAAATCCCCCAAAAAACAGATATGTTCTCCGCTGCCCTGCACATACTGCCACTGTTAACACCAGGTACAAAATGGGTATAAATTGACATTAAACCAGATAGTGGTGTACCTTTGACTACAGTCCTGCTGGCAAAAGCTGTGCCAGAGAGACTGGAGGGAGGAGAAATGAGAGTGGGGGATGTGCTAGATGCCAAACACCTGATCCCTTGCAAAGGGAATCCTTTGGCAAAAAAAGTATTGTCTTACACCAGCCTGCAGAAGGACGGGCTGATACCTGAAAGGGATTAAAACAGTAAAGCCATGCTCAGGCCAAGCTGCCTTGTGGAAAATAAGGCGCTCTCCATGCAGCAAGGGTCCCTGCATGCCTGTACAGCTGGAGGGGAGGGGAGACTATCAGAAGTAGGAGGAGAGATTAATAAAAACGTATTTTCACATTTAAAGGCTGACCTTATATTTGGAAACAGCTAACTTTATCCCTTGCAGTAGAAGTGAGCAGTCCACGTGCCTCACCTGCACAGCAAGAGGGGAATTCTTGGCCAGAGGGAGGTATTAAGGTGGGGATAAGGACCTCCAGGCAAGGGAGGTTAACGTGTTTATTTACAATACTGGATTGCTTTTTAATAAGGACTATGAGGTCACTTTCCAAAAAAACAGCCTCCTTTGGGGCTCATGGAGGAGAGGATCAAGTGAAACCGGTAAGAACCTGTGGAAATTTTCTAGCTAAAGCTGGCAGAGTTTTGTGTAGAAAACGTGCTGTTTGCCACCGCTGCCCCCCTCCCCGGTGCCCAGATCTGTGCTGGCCGGCAGGACCGCAGTCATGCCACCCCTTCCTGTCCCCCAGGAAGAGAAGTCTCACATCAACGTGTGCTCACCACATGACTCTCATGAGCGAGAAGATGCATGAGGCAGGTGCTCGCTTCTGTGTTGTCATCCATCATTCATGCGGACTCTCAAAACACAGCTCTGATAAGCAATCTGGCTAATTTTCAGATTAAAGGCAAAAAAGCACTGTCAGTTACTGCACTCTGCCACTGTTCTTGTTGCCAGCAAGGGATTAAGCCCTACCCTGGTTCCTTCTGCTGAACACAGACTTTCTAAGAAGTTTCCCTGTCAGCCTGCAGCCTCTGGTATGCTCTAGCTCTTCACAATACCTGTGCTCACTGAGATGTGCTGGGATGGGACCCCTGTTCTCCTGAGGCAGCCAACGCCGGCTGCAGTCAGAGGAAAGGCACTTGCCCAAGATCCCAAGGAGAGAACTGTGTGAGGTTTTTGCTGGGCAACAGTTTGTTTCAATGCGCCAACCTTTTAGAATCATACGCTTGCTCTGGTTTTGTAACGGCTGGTGCAGATCAAATAGAGTAATCAACACTGTTTCCAAGGCAAACATTTCACATTTGCATTCAGATTTGACCACTATCGTCTCTGAGGTCCATGTGTCCTACTTAACTTTTATCTTGCCATTGCTTGTGAGGCTGGCTGAGCCGAGAGGAGGAAATGGGACTATGGGACCTCTCTCACCTGCCGCCCACACTTCCGTCAGCAGCACCCTTTGCTGAGGCTCCAGCTTGCTTTACAAAGGTTTAAATTTACAAAAAATCTGAGGAAAACAATTATACATTTAGTTATTTCTATCAAACATTTTGCAAGGAAGTGATCCTGCCCCCCCTACTTTGATAAAAGAGTTCTCCATCATGGGGGTGGCAGGAGAAAGGGAGTGAAATAAGATAACTCTGCTCAGCTTGCCTCAATTTAATGAGCTCCTTTAGGCCTTATCATTCACCCTGTGCTTTCCCCCATTGTGAACTTCTCAGCCTCATCAAAAAGAGCTTCTTTTATTTTTTTTTCCTTTTTTTTTTTTTAAATCAGACTCTGTTTGATCAGCCCTTTCCCCTTTCTTTCCACAATCCCCCACATCACGCTGGAACTGGTACCAGTGGAGCATGTCGGCATGCCCTAGCAACAGAGAGATTAAGGGAACTACCAGCTCTCGAGGGCGGGCTGGCTCGGACTTACTAATTAACTGCAGTGAAAGAAGTGAATGAGAACGGCCCTTTCTTTGGGGCAGAGGAGGCACTAGAGGTGGATGAAGGAGTTCAGCTAAAAGAAGGTTTCCCTCCCCCAAAACATGTGTCAACATTCAGACCAATCCTTTCTTAATAAGACTTTGTGTACGTATGGGGTTTGTGTGGATGGGAAAAGGCTGACAGCAGTCAAGCCTGATGCAGAAAAACACGAGTGGGACCAGTCAAGCAGTCCTCCTGTCCCCTTCAAGCCTCCTGGAGCCCACCTTCACCGACCATACCCAGGAAACACAAGCTACACGTTCCTTTCACACCAAATCCCGGTCAGAGCCTGTCCATTTTCGGTCAGCCATAGCCTCTGCTGGTAAACCTTTTCTGAATTATGAAATACTTGTGACGTGTCTCCTTTTTTTTTTTTTTTTTTTTTTTTAAACCGTTACTTTTTGTTCTTGCTGCTTACGGGCGTTTGGCCCTGGGCTGGGTTTGGAAGTGAAACTGCCGAAATTCCCGCGAGGGGCCGGTGTTCCTGGCCCCGGCAGGAAGCGCCAGGCACCATGATGGGCAGCAACCTCTGGTCACCCGTTTCGCTAATCCATAAAGGCTCGGCCTATCTGGATAAGTTGTCTTAAAATCCTCGCAGCTTGGTGGTTTATCCAAACCAAACGGGCATCTCCTTGCGTGCGCTCCAGTGGGGTGGCTGGGTTGGGGGCCCACTTGTGCCCCGCGCTCCTGCCACCAGGCAGGTGGCACAGGGGACGCCTGGCCTCCGGGGATGCCCCTCTGCGGCAGGGCTACTGAGTCGGCCTCCAGCGCTGGTTCGTTCCCCAATTCGCTCAGCAAATCCCGTACACCCTCCTGCAGAGAGCAACAGCCCAGAAACCAGCAAAACTTCCCCGGGGGAGGTGAACCTAGAACCCAGGAGCTGTATTTCCCGGTCGAACACAAGAAAGGCCAGCCCACTGGCAGGGATCCCCGTCCCAGACCAACGCCTGCCGAGCCCCATGGGGCTGGAGGCACCGGCAGGGTTTTCCCCACCAGCAAGCAAAGGGGAACACTGTGGCCATGGTGGGTGTCTTGCGGGAAAAAGGGGGCAGGCAGCGGGTTCGTGGTCCCCGATGGTCCCATGGGACGTTCCATGTCCCATGTCGAGCACCAGGAGATGCAGCAACACAGGGTGTTACTGGCCCAGGGAAGGGTTAGGTGACTAATTAGCTATTTTTCACCTCTGCTGTTACCGATACAGGAACCCCCTTCCCCT
>VXAK01003126.1:0-28172 GCA_013399435.1 Arenaria interpres | reverse complement strand
CCCCATATACGGTACTTGCTGAAAACATTTCTGAAATAAAATGCCACTGAAAAGGGAAGTGTAAAATCCTGTGCCTGACTCTGAAGTGTGGGGGGTTTTCTCTGAGAAAAAACTGTGGAAAAATGGTACTATCTTATAAAACAGAACTGCGCCTTTGCATATTTAGCTTTGGATCTGCTGGTATTAGAGACAAAGTCGGATTTTATTACTTTTGATTTCTTCTAGCCCTGCAGCACCAACACAGGCAAGCCATGTAATGAACTGCGGAATCTTTTCTTTCTTGAGCACCAAAAGTGCATATTATTTTTTTTTACTGGATACTGGTTCACCCCTAACTTTGCTAACGTACCATAAGTCATATATAGCATTTTGTAACTTCACAGAGCCTGCAATTTCTTTATTAATCAGGTGTGCTGCTTTCCAGAGTTAATCTCTATGGAGTTTTAATTAGATTTGTGTGGCCTGCCGTTGATTTCATCCTCTTAAATTTTGCGGGACCTCGCCGTATGTGTTTGTACACAATGGTTTTTCAGCACAGACCTGTGCTTGAAATCTGCTACTGGCTGCAATGTTCTGGTGCCTGGGAAGGGAGGAAGCGCTCCAGAGCTCCATGTCCCCAGTGGAAACACAAAAGGGTTAACTGGCTGCTGCCTGCAAAGACTATTTCATGGGACTCTTCAGATCTCAAGTACTGAAAAGGGACATGAAACAACAATCCCTTAGAGAACATGCTAAATAATTCAAGGCTAGTTAAAAAAAAAAAAAAGGTAAATAAAAACAACTTTAAAATATTTTGTTGTAACAGTTTGGCCTTTCTTAATATAGCTTAGGGGCTGTCTGGCTGCTTTCCGAAAGTCCCTGTTATGGTATTTAATGAACCCTAGGGATCATTACACTATAAATATGCATCATGTTTATATAGATGCATTGGGCAACCTATTACAATGCTAAGGGTTAAAAGCCATTTCCATGGATTCCCAACCAAGATAAACTCATCCACACCCCACACCCCCCCCAGGTGAATAGTATTTAAACCTGTGTTTGTATAAAGGCGGCAGTCAGGTTTTCCAGCACCTGGAAAATGGGCAGGCTTATCTGCTGGTTATCTCTCACGTTCGGCTTTTATATGTAAATTTATCTGCAGGAGCAGTAATCGATAGTCAATGTCCCCTCTGTCCCAGGGCCAGTCACTGCAGGCCAGCAGCTCCTCCGCTTGCTGGCAGCAGCAGCCCTGCAGCTGGCGGGGAAGCCCAGCCCAGGGCTCCCTCTCCTCGGTGGGGACCAGGCTGGGAGCAGCAGCATCTTGTGTCTCTTGAGGGAACTCTTTAGCTTGGTTCTCCTCAGATCACCGGGACCTGCCAGCCGGAGCTGGGCAAAAGTGGTAAATGCCTTCCGGACGGCATGGTTAAGGCCCGTTTTAAACTGCTGCTTGGCTTAACTAAACGAATAGCCAGGTAATGGAATATTCTAATAGTACCTGAATTAAGCAGGATATTTTTAACACATATATGCGTGTATAAACACACACACCCCCACCCACGGAAATACAGCCGGGGTGACTCTGTTAACTTTTCTGAGAAAAGGGCTGTGGGTTGAGACCAAATGCGGAAAACATTACCAAGAAAGTGCTGGAGAAAGAAGGAACAAAACCCCCTACGCCTCACGTGTAGTAACAGTGCCTGCTGCATCCGTCACAGGGACATAAACAGGAACAGTGTCCCTGGCCGTGCCTCGGAGAGACGGCTGGAGAGAAACACAGCGCCTCGCAAGACTGAAAAAACACCTCAGACGAGAACCCAATAATCTGGTATCGACCCGCTGCCACTGGCCGGGCAAAAGCTGATGGCTAATGACCGGCACCCCGGGGCCACAACAACCCTGCGGAGAGAAAGCTGGGTTTTAACCACTGCAAGTGCTCAGGCCACCTCGTTTATAAGCTGTACCGTGCAGTCTCACAGCTACAAACTTCAGGCTGCTTTTCCTCCCTGACAGAACAAGTTGCCTCTTGCTTCCACGTTCTCCTGTTTCCGCACAGCCCACAGGCAAACCCCAGTGCCTTTGGTTCGGAAGGCAGAGCATTCCTTCCCAGCATCAAAGGGGCACGGAGAGAGAGAGAGCAGGTGGCGATCGCTTCACACACACACACACTGAGGTGTGTTTCTTGCTAGCGGCTTCCAGAGCTGCCTGCACGGCTACTTGCCCCTGCCTGCTCTGCTCATCAGCACACAGAGGTGTGTACGGCCGTTAAACACACATTACATCACCTGGGATGCTGGAAGTCAGCTGCCCGGTTCCTCACAGGGGGGATGCGAGGCTCCGCCAAGCTCCTTGGGCGTTACTTTTCTTTCTTCCTCATTTCATGGGTTGCGTTGTGTGTTTTTTGTTTGGTTTTTGTTTTTTGTTTGGGTTTTTTTTTTCTCTTTCAATATCGGCTTCCAAGAAGGGATTAGGTGTGATGGGTGTGGGGTGGATTGCACCGGCACCGCTGTGTGCAGGAAAGGGATCCATCCGTAGGAAAGACGTGGGTTGTTTATTAGCAGATTGCATGATCCCAGAAATCCCGGAGCAATATGCTGGACACCAGCAGCTCAATGACTGTGCAGAACTACCCTCCTCTGCGTAATGGCAGAGCAGAGCCAGCTTCAGGCAACAGTGTGGCTCCAAGGACAACATTTCACATCTCAGATGGAAAGCTTTTATAAAAAGTCAAGTACCAACTTGGGAGTAGAATAACAATAATAATCTCTTCCACTTCAGTGTAAAAAATAGGGTGAGAAATCAAGCGGCTGATCAGTGGTCACAACTGTTACCACACCGAGTCCTCAGCCACTTCACTCCATTCAACAAACTAAAATATTTTGATGCAGGCCCTACAACAGCAGAAACGTAGTGCTTCCTTCGTCTTGCTTTTACCCACCGGAAATGTGGAACATCAACAAAACCAGCATTTTTCTGTCAAAGACCCATGGAAACTGCGTGCTGGGGCAGAGAGAGGTGCTAAAGGAAACACAGCCAGCCCCCGGCCCCGAGCCTGCCGGCAGCGAGCGCAGCTCACCCTCTGCGAGCTGGGGAGGAAATAGCTGCAAAAGTGCCTTTTTATCACTGAACTCAGCAGCTGCACCTCTGAGTACACAACTCTGACCTATTTCACCAGCCACACGCACCAGTTCTACACCAGCGTCAGCCTGGTGACGTCAGTGGGATTGCTCCATCCCTCCATTAGATAAAACTAGGGCCCAAAGACGATTCACTGAGGAGGAAGATGCTCTTTTGACACATTTCCCAGCCCAGCCGCCCTTGCAGGAGACAAAAGTCTGGTTTTGCTACACATTTATTCCTTTTATACATCAAAGTGTTCGTCTTTTGGGAGTGCTCAGCACCAAGCCAGGATGCTGCCCCTTCTGTGTGTCCTTCTAAGAGATCCCAGCCAACAAGTGACTGAGTTGCCGTGACTGACGACCCTCAGTGACAGGAACACCAGTGCATGTGCATGGGATTAGGGGCTGCTGGGGTGAGAAGGGGGTGCCAGAGAGGCCAGGGAGTCCCACTGGGAGCAGGGTCAGTGGCTTGGCTGCAGCACCGTGTGGCCATCACCCCTTGTCCCTTCCTGGTCAGTCCCCACAGAGCAATCCCGGGACCCGGGGTTCAGAGATAAAACAGGATATAGCTCCCAGGAGATGGAGCAGGGGGAACGCATGCAAAACCTTTCTCGTTGGTGCTGTCTTGTATGGTCTTTCCTGCTTTTGCCTCCTAATCGACCTATTGTCTTTGTTTTCTCTGTTTTGTTTTCTTTCCTGCTTGTTACTCTCATGCCTTAACCTGCCCTTTCTGCTCTGAATGTTCTCTTTCCCTCTGACCCTCTAGATCCTTTGCAGCTCCTCTACTGCATCTCTCCCTGTGCTTCCTGCCGCCACCAAGGTCACACGTGTCCTTTTCCTTCTAAGCTCACTCTGTTCCCATCTTCCATTTTTCACTCCTTCAGAATTTCCTTCCATACTCTTTCTCCATTCAAGTCTCCCATTTGTCACTGGGCGCAAGGATCTTCAGCCAGCCTTTTAGACACCAGTTTAGGGGATGCTGGAAGCCAGGCCAGCAGAGCGTCTGGAGCACATTAAATGAAGCAGAAGGTGAGATTGGAAAGATGGCCAGAAGCAGAGTGAGCGTGTGGTGTCAGATCAGGGAGATAAAACCTTTTGTTTTAACTGATACTGCTGCCAGCAGCAATCTGGTCTGCTGCTGCCAGTAGATAGGTGTGCCACCATGCCTTAGCAGGCAAGCCAGGGATTTCCATACCTCCTGCAGCGAGGATCCAGATAGGCTGCACAAGCAGTTTAAACCTAAAGCCATCATTGCTGTTGACTACCCCTTACACAAAGCTATGTGCAGAGCTCAGTAAGATTGCAAAACCAAGCTCCTATATTTAGAAAAAAAAACAGGCTTATGTGGCTGGTGAAACCTTAACTCAGTCCCTGCCACACATACATCACAGCTCTCTCTTGCCCAAGACCCCGCAGGAAGGCTTGTTGCAGAGCAACATCCCGGGATGCAGGACAACACCGTGGGGTCTGGATGGATCTCCCTGATCTCCCACCCTGCGCTTCAAATGAGGTTGACGTCTTGCAGAGCAAGTAGTATGTGATCATGTAATTACAGACTGTGCCTTAATGCATGCTCACAAAAGAGCTGAATTAAGGCTGAACAGGCAGTTACAAGCACCATTACATCATTAGACTAATCTCTCCTTGGCTGGCCATGAAGGACCTCATCCCATTCCCACTGAAGCCAAAAGACCATACCTCCATCGACTCGAGTGGAAGCTGGCTTGGGCTCGCCCCAAGGCTCGTTCATTGCTGTTAGCTGCTGGCTGAAGCTGTACCCTTGAACGCATTAAACTTCTCATGCATAACTCATATACCACACCTAACACTTACACTTTCATTCAAGTAGAGACTTCAGCCCGGGTGCTGTGGGTGGTGGAGTGTGAGGGGAACTTGCTCTGCCACCGCACTCGCCCTACCTGTTCAGCCTGTCGAGCTGTTCGTGGCTCTCAGCAGCAGCTCAGGGCTGAGCAGGAGGTGGAGAAGGGCTGCTCCTGCCCTGCACAGCCCGCAGCCCAAGCACTCCTGGCCTGATTAAGCTGATTAAGTCTGTTTTCCCAGCCTGGTGCATACAGGAGAGCAGGGCAGGGGTGGCTGGGCAGTTGGGGTGCAGTGGCAGGGACACCCTTCTCTGCACCCCCCGCCAAGCCTCGCCTGCCCAGTACAACCAGCAGCTCCTGGGTGGCCGTGGGGGCTGAGGCAGACCCCTGACAGCAGCGGCAGGGGTCGAAGGGAGACGTGCATGGCCCCAGCATCCTGTCGCAAGGCCGGTGCTGCGCTCCTTCGGGCTAAACGGCTGCTGCGCTGTGGGTTCGTTTCCCAAAGCACATCTCCTTACCTTTACCACTTCCTCAACCTATCTGACTTTCCTTGCAGGACACTTGCCTAAATACAGCCTTTTTTTTTCCACTGCTGCGTCCTTCATTTTAACCCCAAAGTGTAATATTTGAAAAGGGGCGGAATGTCTCAGATCTATAGAGGACCTTCCAGTGAGGTCCAGTGAGGGGGATAACCTAAAGGTGAGCAACCTTTGCATGTGAATGTCTTAACCTCAACCCTCTTGTTTGTTTCTTCCAAATATTGCATGCAGTCATTGGAATTTTCCTTCACAACAACCTCACAGGTGGCCTTTTTATCACCTCAGGAAACCTCTTACCATTTCTGACATCTCTGCCCCTGTGGCTTCCCGTGTTGCTGATTTCAGAGTTGCACACATCAAAGTGATGAAGGCACACCTCACTCTGGGGACAGAGCAGCATTATCACTCCCCAAAAAATCATGTGCGAACTGCCCAGTTCAGCCACTGCCCTTGAGAAACAAATTATTCCTCAATCTGACAGACCGAGGATGGTTTTCGTGTTATTTCATCTAATGTTTTCCATTGTTTAATTGAAACTGATCTGGTTTAACTCTCTTTTCTTGTATCATATGAAAGAACTCCATCGTCTCCTTCTGTTTACTCATGAAGGAATGGATGAGCTCATTTTATATTACTCTTCATACCATCGTTTTGAAAGATGAATGCAAGCGTTTGTGGACCTGCATTTTACACGCAGAGAAGACAGAGGGAGAGGGGCAGATAAAAAACAAATAGAAGAAACTGAAAGGAAAAGGGGTGGAAAAGGTAAAAGAGAAACTCAAAAATAGAAGAAGCGTATGTCCATGTGTGTTCAAGTTTGTGTACACCAGCGTACTCAGGCATACTCTCACTGTCACCCAGGAAGCCTGATATTAAGGCAGTTGCTCAGCTGTTTCTAATAAGTAGCATAGAAAAGCTCTGGCTGGAGAAACGTTTTGTTTTAACAGTGAGTCATCCATGAGAAAAATGTGGGTGTAGCTTTCAGGGAAGGGGCTGGGGGAGGTTTTATGAACTCTAATTTTGCAAACCCCCATATAGGAAGATGCATGAAGTTGATCAAGACACAAAGTGTGTCCCTCCCTCCCTCCCAGACATGAACGGAGGGTAATCAGCTCCCATTGAGAGCCTGATTGCACCACTTGCCCTGTGCTGGATCTGTCCCACCCTCCAGGGACCCCTGGAGAGGGGCAGGGGGAAAGCTCTGGGTTGGTCCCACCAGGGTAGCCCCACGCACAGCCACCACCGGTACCAGCCTTGGGCAATGCCTAATGCAAGGACCAACCCATACCTGGCCTCACCTGGCTGATCACCTGGGAAGTTTTCTGACACTTCCCTGACCAAGTTTTTATACAGATCTGACATACCAGTGCTTATGCTTGTGTTTTGCCTAAGCATTAGCTGGTCTTGAGCACCAGACTTTTGCTGTTGGATAGATGACTTTAAATCTGGAGTAATTCAGATTTACTTTGGTGTCAATCAGACTAGGCCGCCAGGCCTGAGGGTTTCCTTCCAGCCCCTTCATCAGCACACGGTACCAAACTCATACCAGGAGCCATTATCCCAGCACATCTGTAGGCAGAGGCTGGGAACTGTAAACACCTTGTCAGGTTGTGAAATGCCCATTGATTCTCCCAGAGCGTAAACACCATGGGAAGAACAGTGGCTATCCCTTGGGAGTGACAGCCTGAAGATCAGGCTTTCTCCCTTGGCTATCCTGTAGCCTTTCTATGGGAGTTTAAATTCAGATGTCCTGGTTTTCTTGCCAATTAGCCGGTGTGACTAATACAGACCAGTCTTTCCTGGAAGAGCTGAACGCTATTCACAGGTGACATGCAGAGCACTCTTGATGGTTAACATTTTTCTGGTGGGCAAACCTGCTGAGACCCAGAGTTACTTTATTGTTAATTATTCCTTGGTGTGATTCAAGGGGGCACAGCCAAGAATAGCAGCAAAGTGAGCAGCAGATCACTTAACAGGACATGAAACATAATGGTAAAATCTATGAGAGTGTCAAATTGGCTTCCGGGGAGAACATAAGGGCTCTGTTCCGTCGGCTATTAAAAAAAGGACTGAGTGATAGGCACCACAGACAGTATTTTGTAGGCAACAATGCTTTTTGGCTTCTTTAAGATGGACTATCTGGCTTAACAAAGGGGAGGCTCTCCTGTAACTCTGTTACACCCGTGTGACTGCAGAGAAATGCTTTTTAGTCTAATTACATTATTCCTTATATACACCAGGGTTAGTGAGAGAATTTGTCTCTGGGTCTTTTCCGTCTGTTAAGCTCCATGGTTTGTGATTCACTTTAGAAAAACAAGGGTGGTTGAAAAAAAAGTTGTTTTCAGCTGTGTGGTGATGAAATACAGTAACTGAAAATGCTGTGGGTTTTGAGGTTGGATTTTGTGATTAAAATATTGTTAGGTTCAGGATAGGATTGGTTGGTAAAATGAGTTACAGTAAGACATTGTGCTTTCACCTCTAGAAAGCCCGAGTTCAAGCCCTGTTTAAGATCACAAAACCAGTAAGTAGTTCAGGATGATTAACAGTTTCTGAACGGGTGTGAGGCAGGGCAGGGACACCCTGGGGGCCGGGAAGGTCGGGTTTGATTCCCACCACCAGCACCGCTGCTTTGGGGCCCTGGCCTCAAGCAGAGGAGGGCACTGCAGGCGAAGGGGACCTCTCCTGGTGTGGAGGCCAGGGGGGCAAAGCTCAGTGTTACAGAAGATGCTGTGGGTCTGGATGAAGGCTGTGCAGCCACGTGGTCGTGGTGGGTGCCACATGGGGCACAGGCTCTGCACAGGCCACCCGTGCCAACAGCAGAGGCTTTGTCCTGTTTTGTCCCGGCCACCTCAGTCAGCCTGTGACAAGCAGGCATGGCCCTGGTCCTTCTGGAAAACGGTGCAACACCAGAAGCTCTTGGGCATTTCTTCCTACCTGAGGTATCTAGTTCAATCCTTAAAGCAATGACGTTTCTCAAGACCATTTTGCAATTTGTTTACGTTAAGCATTGCAAGCTGCTGAATCAAACAGCCAAGTTGCAGCAGAACCACTGCCAGCAACCCTCCCGAGTACATTTTCCCCACGCGCTTTCAGTTTTAGCCTATCTCAACGAGACGTGTACTCTCATCAAACAGGCAGCTTACACACACACACACACACACACACACACGCGTACGCGGGGGGCCAGGCGGCTGGGGCCAGCTTCAGCGCCTTCCAAACTGCTCAATGCGAAGCGGAGCAGCAAAGCAGATCTGCGCCTCTGCCGAGGCCGCCCCAGGAGCCAGGTACCACTTGCAGCTGAAATAAAGCCCAGACGGGGTGTAAGCGGCACGTTGGCTCTGGTCGGGCGCTCTGCAGTTACCCTGAGTGCAGTCAGTGCGGTTACTGTCAGCCGAGGGTTGCAGATCGACCCACGAGTTAGTAGCTGTGTTCAGATCTTCTTATCTAGTTGTCTGGAAATAAAACTGAGCTTTTTTTCATAACGTATTGTTGGGTATTTTCTGGTACTTCTGCCATTTTGCAAAGTACTGTCACAGGGTTTTTTTGGTTGTTGCTTCTTTTTTTTCTTCCATTGTTTCAATGATTCCTAGAGCGAAACAAGAATTTGATCCAACTTTAACTTGAGTAACCTTTTGTACTAAAATGTTTTATTTTAGCACTCAGAGGTACTCCCTCAGTTTCTAAAGTTTATCTGTAAGTTTGGCTTACACAGGGAGTTACAAACCCATTCAAAACCCCAACAAGCTTCCAAAGTGCTTTAGGGAGCTGGGTATTATTTGATCTGTTTTTCAGACTGGCCCCCATTGCTGCGCAGAGCGAAGCCTGGCTCTGGCCCCATCTCCCTTACGGTAACCACCAGCCCACAGCACCATTCATAGGAACTTCTCTCAGCCAGGCTTAGCTAGTCAGTGGTGCAGAGGAACTGTATTTATTTACTTTTTCTTGAGTAAAGAAAAACCTATCCAAGGCCCTGGGTAATCCAAAACGCAATTAACAAATCCATTGAATTTCTGCAATAAGAAAATACTGGGTTCAGTAGGACACTGGTCAGGTGGCACTGCCAGAAATCCCTTTCAGTTCTTCCCTCGTCACGAGGAGCAGACTCATTACCCCTCATAACTTCAGTCTCTACAGAAATTTGGCTTTAGGAGTAGCCATGGAAAACCAGCAAAATCAGACCAGTCCTGGCAGAGGCAGGCGTTTCCAGCAGCCCAGTGTGTCCCTACAGAGACCTTCTCTTCTCTAGCAAGGGTGCTCCATCACAGAAACTCCCACTGTGAGCTGCTGTGACAGTATGGATAGGGAGAGTCAGATGCTCGTTAAAGCTAATTGTGGGCCATTCAGTGTTTTATAGGAAGCAACCAACACCCAAAACTGCACCCAGGAATCTGTGAGCCACCAGACTATGTCCTGGAGGGACATGGGCAGCTTGTGCTCCCAAGGAGATGCCCCCTTGAACAAAGGCACTGCTGTGCTTCTGTAGCAGCTGCCCCATCTGGGAGGGTTTAAGATGTGACCTCAGGAAAGACCATTGCAGCAGTCTAAATCTGCCAGCTTGGGGAAGGTGGATAACGCCCTACCAAAGGGCCACTTTGCAAAACTGTGCCATCACACAGCCCTTTCCACCAGAAAGGTTCCCAGAGCGTCATTTGCTTGACTTTTGCGTCACTTTTCCTTGCACTCTCCCAGGTTAAGTCACTGTTTTCCCAGCACTTTCCATGGGATAATGTTGCACAACTCCAGGGAGGCTTAAAGTGTTCTTGGGAAGTACCTGGGCTTGGCCGCTGGCGCATGAGGATTCCCAGATTAGCCTGTTGGTCTAATCCAGCACATGGCTCCGTCTGGAGGCAGAAGCCCTGCTTTCCTACCAGATATCATCGGCTTGGAATGGAAAAGAAAGGTAGAGGGTGCATGACTGAGGAGGCAGCACAGCCAAAAGACACGGTGTCCCTGGCAATGCCACCCCGGCAGCTCCCCACCCCGGCAGCCCGAGCCTCTGCTGGAGCAGAGAAACAAAATGAGCGCTGAGAGGAAGCGTGGTTACGGGCAGCCCCGGTGCCCCATTCCCGGTGGCCTGGCTGGCATCGAGGGAAGGATGGTGAGAGCAGCCTGCGGGAAGAAGTTGTGCTGTGGCCGGCCCGCACCCCACTGCCAAGCCCCACCGAGCAGCATCCCCCATGGACACAACCGTCTCCTCCAGGCTGTCCTCCTGCCTGCTGATGGGGGACCGACGGCAGGGCCCAGCTCAGCAACCCCCTCTCCCTTCCTGCCTCTGCTTCGGGTATCCCAGGGGGGCTGCAAAGGTGCTTCTTTGTGCCCCGGGGCACGGAGAGGCACAGCTCCCCAGACCCCGACCCAGGGAGAAGTGGGGCAATGGCTGAGGCGTCACCAGTCCCTCCCATTACAGGGGGGTGTAGGCACTGCAGGACCATGGGGACACTTCTCCCAGTGCTGGCAGCTAAAATGAATGTGTTTCCTACAAAGGAAAGCTGGCAGGGGCCGGGATATCCCCCCCCCCATTTAAAAGGGGGAGCGAGGATCAGGCCAGGATGAGGTGGGGGTACCCGTACCGAGGTCTCCCAGTAATCTCTGTCTATCACTTTGCTGGCAGACACAAGGTGCAGTTTCCGTGGTAACCCTCATTTCTATGCTCCTTTGTTTACTTTAAAGCATACCAGTGCGACCTCACATCACTGGCCCTGTGAGATCAAAACCTCTAATTGTGGCTGAGTCACGACAGCAGCTCGGCTGTAACTCAGCACTTCGGATCCTGGAACTGGGCGATGCAACAGGAGCCGGGACAAACTCCAGCACTGAACCATCACAGGCAGCTCTTGGGGACATGTCCACCCACCCTGCTGCGACTCCTGGTGCCACGGAAAGTTTGGACACAGAGGATGGGGAAGGAGGCAGGTGTTCCGGGTGGCCATCACTTGCTGGTGCCCATCCCACACAGCTCCTGGGCCACCTGGTCAGGAGGGCTGCCCCATGGCTGGCCCCGTGTCCTGCGTGTGGGGTGCGCAGAACCAGAAAAACGCCTTCCAAGGGCGTTCAGGCTGGTGTTCAGGCAGGACTCACACTTCTTTCTCCCAATATGCAACTGGTGTCAAGGCAAAAATTCCTTTAAACTCACACTTATTTTTTTTTTCCCCACTTGAGAATACCTCAAGGGAAATTCTGAATCCCTCCCTGTTTGGATTTTTTGGTATTTATATCAGAGCTGCAGTAGCAGAGCTGTGTGAATAATTGATTAATGTTCCAGAGAGATCTCAAATAAAAAGAACTGAGTTTCCTCATCGAATTGAACCTGCTTTTTTTCCCCCCAAATATTAACTCTCTAGTCAGGAAACCACCCAGTGCTTAATATGTTCATTTCTTTCTCTTTTCCTTCCCTGCCTCCAGGAGGGTTGTTTCATTCAGAAATTATTAAAAATGTAACCAAACTCAATTTCAAAAAATTATTTCAAAATGAAAACCAGCATTTAGAATTTGCTGCACCTAAGCATGGCAATGTTTTTCAGCATTTTCTGCTACAGTTATTTGCAAATACGATACATTTTTGCTGGCCTGAAGTAGCACAGAATCAATTATCTAAACAAAATAATGTGCCCAAGACTGCTTGAGATTGTTCTCTTAGTACGACAGTATTCAGGTAAGGCTCATGAAAAACGCTGCCTTGACGTCCATGGAAGCAGAAGAGCTTTGTTTGCTCAATGCTTCACAGTGTGAAAAAAAGCAGCGCTGACTTTCGTCCTCTGCTCCTGGCGAGGCAGCCAGGGTGAAGGGGAATTCAGTTTCCGTGACTCATCCATTCCTGGGCTGCTGTGGAGACAGCCAGCAAGTGGTCAATCGGTGGCAATTGTCATGGGGAGTTGGTGATGCTCAGACCATCAGCATATTTCACAAGAGCCATTCAAAGGTCCTTCCTCTTCAGGTCAGCAGGACCAGAAACTCCCTCTAAACCTGAAAACTCCACGTGTATTTCTTACCAAACCCCTCTCTCAAACACCTTCCACTGTGTCCTTTACTTAAAAGGGTTTTTTTAATACTGTTTTTAACAGCAATGAGAGTAAATCAACCAAACTACTAACTGAATAACATAGCACGGCCAGGTACATGTCAGGGATGTGTACATCAGGGAGATAAACACCAAGCATGCTTCAGAGGAGGAATGTTTTAGAGCCCATTGTAGGAGAAGACATTTTAATTATTCCATTTTCTAACCAAGTCTTTCTGTAAGCCTTCCCCCTGTGGCACATTGTGTTCTCAGAGCTTCTTAAAGTTCATAAGGACCAAGAACTGTTTTCAACAAAATAGAGAACACCAGTATGCAGCAAAACCCACTTTAAGCTCCCTGCACTTGTTCTGGGAATCTTCCCACAGTCCCATGACACAGCTGGATTTATCTAATGCTCTATCTGAAGGGGCAAGTCTTACTTCCACCAGACTTCTTCTCCAGCCCTTCACTGACTCAGTAAAAATAATTATCTTTTTTTTTTCCTTTCACTGGGTGGTTTTCTATCCTTTGGCAGCAGAATGGATTTATAGCAGCTTAAAGGGCCAAATATTCAGACCATCTCTTCCTTCAAGTTCCAGCTTTGCTTTGGGGGAGGGGGCGGGGGGGGGCTTGGAGATGTCTTGGCTAAGCTTCAGCTAACTTGTGCGTTATACTTGTGTTGAGGCGCTCAAGAAAAGCAGACCTCTGCCAGGTAGTTCCCACGCACGTATGCTCAGCACGCTGCACACTGCGACAACAACAAAACCCTCACGCGTTGCTGAAGTAGCTCAGGCTCCTAATCTGGCTGGTTAGTCATCCCGTCCCCACCGCCGCTGGAGATAGGCAGGGTGATGGGAGGGTAAGAAACCAGCAGTTTATGGGCGCAGCAAGAGCTCGGTGAGGATGCAATTACCCTCCTGGAAGGCGGAGGCCACTTTTGCAAGCCAGCTCCCGTGGGGCTCCCAGGCGGTGGCCCGCCTGCAGCTCTCCAGACCAGGGCTAGTCCTGCCTCCAGCGCTGCCTGTCCCGAGCATCTGGGGCAAGGAGAGAGGACATCTAACAAGAGTCCACCAGACACATCAGCTTGAGCCGGTCTTTTCAGCTATTCTCTTGGGGGGCGCTCACTTTCTTCTGGCAGATACATGGAGAGGACCTGGGGTACAGCGCAGCTCCTGGCGGCTGGAGTCCCTGGACCACCTGGCTTTCTCATGGAGGGAACAGGGATGTGGCATCAGCAGAGAGCCTGGCCTTCAGGCTCGCTCCCACCTCCTGCCACCCCTCCACAGGCCACCCTCTCCGCTTCCCCAACTCCAAGCAACAGATGTAGACATCTCAAAATAGTCAGGAGCACGGTGTGGAGCGGGGAGGGCAGGAAGGCGTGCTCCCCCCTGCCCGCCCAGGGTCACAGCACTGCAGCTGCCCTGCATCGCCCCGGGGAGGTGGGTGCTGGGTCTCAATGGGGGCTGTAAAAGGACACTTAGCATCCGTGTGCTGGATGGCCCTCCTCTTGTGGCTATGCATGCATTCAGCATTTAAATCCGGCTTCATTTCCCTCTGAAAGCTTGCATGGCAATTAAAAAAAAAAACCCAAACAGTAAAATCAGGGTTACTTTGAGAAAAATTTTGTAGTACAGCAAACTCCGAGGAGGAGTAGGCTCACTTGTGCTCGGCGCTGTACAAACACAAAGGCAGTTCCCAAAAGAATATGGCCCCATATGATCGTCTTTTGTCCAAGACATGAAGCGGCAGCTCCGAAAGGCTGGTGATCTTTTTCCATGGTGCTATCCAGGTCTGAAATAAGTGGGGTGTGGTAAATCTATGCTGACGTAAATGAGAGAAGGTGTTTTGAAGAACCCAGGATAGGGAGAGCAAATTAAAACCAGACCAGTCTGGTTAATATTACACAAGAAAAGCCTACTCTATTTTCTGTTTCTTATTTTTGTGACTGCAGAAATTCCCCTCGTCTTAAATGAGAGAGAAGAGGCCAGGTGGCCGGAGCCAGCATGCTTTGCCACGGTGAACTGTCAGTAACCAAATAAGGAGACCGGCAATGTGTCTGTGAGCCAGCCATCCCAAAACTTAGGAACTGGAGATCCAGAGCTCCAGCTGGATCAATAGCTGGTGCCTGTCTCTGATACAGGATGAACCCAAACCTCACAGCCACGTACAGGTATATCTGGGTCAGCTGGGAATGAATGGGACTCCCTACCAATCACCAGCGGCACCGCTTCTCTCCTCCAGGCAGTGACAGGGTTTTGGTTTGGGCTTTTTTTCCCTGCTCTCAAAGCTGCAGAAAGCAGTGGAGCAGACTTTTTCCACTTGCTGAGGGCAAAAACCTCCTCTGCTTGCTGCTTTAATTTGCTAAACAGCATGAGAGCCTGTGAGAAACACTCTGAAAAAGTTGTTTGGGCTTGATTTTTATATTCTTCTTCCTCTAGCAAAGTGCCTGCAAGTTCAGTACAAACAGATCAACAAGAGTCAGGCACAGCTTGTAGCCCAGCTACATACTTCAGCCTTTGCTCTGAACTACTGAGGTTTTGGATGATGTCAGTCTGGTCTCCTGAGGGCTGCTGTTGTCATCAGATAGTGAGGTCGATAAGGCACATGTTATGATGAGGCACGCTGCTGGGTTTAACCATAGTACCGTGCTCGAAGGAGCCAAGAAAGCGGTGCGTTTCCTGGTACAGCCTCTCGATGATAAGGCTCTCGCTGCTTCATAGGTATTTCCACCACACTGTCCTCTACGAGCAGCACGCAACAGATTGCTGACAGCCCGAAAGGCCAAACAGTGCCAGGGTTCAGAAATCTACTTCCTCAATCAAAAACATCTTTGTTTGGGACTTCTTGTTTCTTTTCCTGATCTCAATTTCACTCTTTTCTTTCTTCCTTTTTTTTTTTTAAATTTCATTTAATCTTTTACAAAGTGGGTAAAAGCAGCTGTTCAGAGCTGCCCAAAGTGCAGTCAGTTTCTGAAGCGGCTTTTTTTCCTGGTCCCTTAGCTAGTACTCCCCCACTGCATTTGGGAAGCACCTGAATTCTGGCACAGCCTGCAAGCTCGGGGACCTCGGCTGGATTTGAGGGCTCCAGCCCCCAGCAGCACTTGCTTCCAGCCTGCTCAGATGCTCAGTCCTGAATTGTGGTTTCTTCCTCTCTTCCGGGTTTACTTTAGATTCAATATTATGATTTGTTTTACCAGCAGATAACAGTCCCAGACCGGTTCCGTGTCTCAGAGGGCACTGGAAAGGAGTTTGTACATTGTCTTTACCTGGAGCTGGAGTGGATTTCACTTTTTCAGCATTCAGGTTTCTTGTTTACCTTTTGTATTTCACTTGGAGCGGGGGAACAGACTGGATCCCCAGTCACCCCTCATTGCCAGCTGTGGGAAAGAGTCATGGCAGTCCTCAGCCTACCTCTGGGACCACACAGAATAGGTGTGCAAAAATGGAAGTAATCCACACTTCTGCCAGCTCTGGCAATCTCTATGTTCACAGTTCTTCACAGTCAATCTCTATGTTCCTGGGAAAAGGGGAATAATGTACTTTTTGAAAATCCTAATTATACAAATTATCATCTTGATCCCTGCTGTCTACCAGGTTTTCATGAAGAAAGAGCCCGTTTCTCTTCCTAAATAAATCCTCTAGGACCCAGTGGGGCACTACAGTGCCTGTGTGACAATGTGGCAGCAAAATCTTGACCTGGCGAGGCATGGTCGGTGCTGCCTGTGAGAGCCACACAAGCCTGTGGCCTCCACGAGTCAGTGTGGAGGAAAGGTCGGGTAGGACGCCACTTACAGCAATGCAAGGGCGTTGGGTTTTTTCCATTCCCCAAAGGAGATGAACTCAGCACACTCTTTGAACTTCTTCAGGCCTTTTAGAAAGTAACTCTTTTTAGCACATGAAGGATATCAGGTCCTGGCCCTGCAAAGGACAAGGGAGGCAAAGCCAGAAGAGGGCACCTCACAGGAGCAGAGCTCCTCATTTCAGCAGGCTGGAGGAGCTTGGTCGGCTTCCAGCTTGTCTCCTGACACGGTCCCCCAGGTCTCTGACTCTTAGTAGAGCTGGTGACCTATAGGGCCAGGAGACAAGTGGCTTGTCTACGCGTTGGGGGAATTTTAAATCCTACCCAGAGAGAGGGAGCCAGCACACATCTCGCTGCTCCGTCTCTCCACGGAGGAAGGTGCAGGCGGAGGTGCCCCCGACAGTGAGATCCAGAGCGCGTTGCAGCCCCTGCTCGGGGAGCGGGTGCTGAGCAGGCTGGGCGAGGAGCGGGGCTGCAGGCAGGAGGAGGAAGCAAAACCAGCATCTGGTCCTCCTTTGCCAGCACCCCGCTCCTGCCACGTGCTCTTAGACCAGCCTTGCTGAATGTCGTCCTTCGCTGCCACCCGGCACCTACGCTTCCAGAGCCCACCCCAGCATCAGGCTGGCCACGGCGGGCTGCCTGCTCTCCTCCGCCCCACGCAGCGGCTGTTCCCGCTCCAGAGCTCAACCCCACGCCAGGCAGGTTGCCACTGTCACACTTTTGGAAGCCCACCTCGTGTTCCCTGTCACCTGCAGGGCTACAAAGAACGCATCGAGTGCACTTTGTGTCTGAACTGGACCAAAAAGCCTGTCTCACGCCCTCCGACTTCGCCCACCTACACCTCACACCCTCCTCCACTCACTGTCCTGGGGTGCTCAAGGCGTAATTGCTTGTGGGACAGAGTTACAGTCCTATCAGCCCAAGCGGTTTTGATTGCTAATCGTGTTGCTTGTGATGACACAGTCATACACTGAATAAGAAAAAAATAGTGGAAGAACAGATAAAGGTAACCAAGTAAGCATGCTGTGGGTCAGCCATCTTTTGATACCAATTTTGATAAGGCCTCTTACAAAGACCGTTGGAGAAAATAAATAGCATGACCCAAGGGGCAAAGTTTTTTTACGGACAATAAACCAATGACATGATAGGAAACAGCGTTACAGGTTACCTCTCTCTCTTGGAGTCAGGAGTAACAAGGACCCAGGAACCTGTACTGTCCTGTCCAATTCACTGACAGAAACAAAGTGCAGGTACTGTTGCTGGAAAAGTGTCTATCTGATATTGTTGATTGTCTGGCTCATCTACTCCTTATGGGTATTTAGATTCATAGTTTCTGTTTTTAGCAACTAAGATAAAATTTTACTCATTTTTTCCCTTTGGATACATTAAGCATCTGATCTGTCCTCTTTACCACCACTGGTAAACCTTTACCACTCATTGCTGAAATCCTAACACAGGTCAAGAGCGATTCATAAAACCAGCCGCCCTGTCTTTCAGCTGCCAGGTGAGACTCATGTTAGAGAAAACATTTTACTTGCAGTATGCCCAGAGGTGATCCAACATGTCTGAAAGGAGATCATCACCTCTTTGTCAAGGAGCCTCCTTTTCAGGGCAGAACTTGACTCTAAAATATTAGTGACGTGGAAGCCGCTGGTGAGGGACACTGGATGATTTAATTGATGTAATAACAAGAATTATTCAGAACATAATAATATAACAGAGTTATTCAGAGTTATATATAACAGAGTTATTCAGAATGGTGAAGCAGGACATGGTGAAAGGCTTGCTGTACTTTTCTGTACTGACCAACACTAGGAATCCAAGCAAGCTGGCTGCTGATACAAAAGGGAGAAGAAAATTTGTGATGAACAAGAAGGGACTGTTTCTTTTCCCACTGCATGTTTGCCTGTTGGAAATGAGCTGATCGGGGAGGTCACAGGGCCAAACTCTACAGCTGAATTTTTTTAAGGCCGGATAATTTTATGACCACTGTTAAGCTCAGTAATTTATGTAAACCAAGATAATGATAAGTGGAAACAAATCAACTCACGTTTCAAAGCTTATGTTCCCCGGGAACAGGGATGAGTGTCTCCCCTTCAGGAAGGAAACCCGACGGGCAGGAGCACGGCTTCCTCTGAGCACGCTGGGGGGGACCCCCGGCTGCCCCAGCCTGGCAGCAGGACACCCACCCAAGCATCCTGGGTGCCGTGGAGCACAGTGCTAACATCAGAGCTAGGTATTACACATGCCTGCTCATTCATACATGCAACTCAGCGGGGATAAAGTCCCAAGAACCAGGCACCTACCACCCAACCAGGCTGTGTGAGGGGAGCCAGGACGCCCCACAGGAGCCCGGCAGGGCCCTGGTTGGCAGCACAATGCTGTGACAAGAGATCAAACTCTGTGTTCCCCTGTATTCCTAACAGAACCACGTCATTTGATATAGCGCTTTTCTCCTGTCTTCATCACAGATTATGCCGGGAAGGTTGAATTTGCCTCCACAAGAACTAGCATCACTGAGAGCAGAACTAGGCTGAAAATGAAAAGTCCAGGGTGGATTTCGGACATCCTACTTTTGAGCAGGCACAGGAAGAGAGGATTGGAAAGCTTTGGAAAAGCAGATCCTCCGGGAACAGGCTGGGGAAGAGCGCAGCTGGTGGGAAAGCCGAAAGGTGAAACCACAGGTGGCATTCTGCAGGGACTTCACGTGCAAGGTGGGCTCCAGTCTTGTTAACAGAAGGGGGTGGGATGCGAAGTTAATGGCCACAGACCTCTGTAGGAGACATTCAGCTTAAGTATTAGACTACATATAGAGAGGTTAAAATAGCCTGATTGTTGAAACTGCCTGACAAGGGAATGCTGTGGACGCGTCGGCACTGGAGACGTTCAAGGCTATCGCTAGACAACTCTCTGTGCCGGCGCGGTGGTTTGGGGATAATAAGATCAGTCCTGTCACAGTTAAGAGTGAAGGTCTGGATGACTCACTGGAAGTCCCTGCCAACCTGGATGATACACTGATAACCCCACGGGCTGCCTGTCTCTGGCCTCCGTCACGAGACCGCTGGCCTCCCCCAGCTGCCTGCCCTCAAGTTCTTACAAACTGCTCGCTTCTGAAACAGATTTTCCAGTGTTTTGAAAACTTCCCCAGTTCTCCTTTCATCCACACTGAAAGTGTTTTTCTGGTCAGAAAAGTGCTGGAAGAAGGAAAATATCTTGGTCAGCAGATTCAGTCTATGAATCCAAAGCCACACGACCTAAACTTTCTGCAGCTCCCCTGGCTCTTTTGGCTGGGCACCCTCAAGAGGGGGTGAATTGGGTTTGTTCTCAGCTTTTCAATCCCGTGGTAAATCCGTAAGTCTAATCATAGGGAAAATGGGGTTATTTGTAAACACAGCACAGAAGATCCGAAGCCGAGAGAAAATAACGAGGGAGCCTCTTTGCATGCTTTCAGCACCATCCCTTTTCCAAGCAAAAGTGCACCTTTTACACTCGGATGTTGGCCTTGAAGAAAACATTTCCTCATTTCTTGTGACTGTAACTTCTTAGTAAACCAGGACTTTGCTAGTGGCCAAAAGCCCTTGCCGCATCTCCAGAGCTGTGAGAAACACAGTGTATTCTCTCCATGTAGCTGTAATCAAGGTAAATCACAATGGGTCCCACATAAGACTGCTCAAGAGATCTCTTTAGAGCAAACACAGCAAGAGCTTCACGAAATAACTTAATTGGCTTTTGTACCGTATTGCTTAATGTCTCCTTAGGGGCTGTGGCTACCATCCCAAACAACATTTCTATGGCTTGCGTGGCTACATCCTTTTCCTGTGAATCAACGTTGGCATCTGCTCATCCAGAGTATTCAGGAGAAATATTTGCTGTTGCCTGGAGACTAAGACAGGAGAAAAAGTATCAGGAGTCCTAAATTATTTTTGCAGCTCTTTCTCTGATACTGTGCCACCGCCGGACAATCCCCTTCACTTAGCAGTTGGATACCTAACAGGGCTTTAAAACCTGTGGAATAGGTACAGTTATATTTGCCAAGTGCCCGAAATACCTGTAAAGTCCTCCCAGGCCCAAGTGTGAAAGGCACCATGTCGAAGTTCAAAGTGCATCTACTACATAGGCCAAGCAGACTCCATCTGTCTTTGCCAGCATTGTCATCACTCGTACTTTCTGTACGCTCTGGGAAGGAGATAAACGCGCAGAGACAGAATGACCCCACTGAAAAACATCTAACTGATGGTCTGGTAGCACCAGAGGTACCGCAAACATACCATACCTATGGCTTTGCCTCCGCCCGGCAAAGGGCGGTAGGACCTTAAATACACAGAGAAATGCTGAACCCTGAAATGTTTCCACCGATTCCAGTTGTTAAAACTTTTCACATCACACCGGCAACCGCTCACATATGTGGGGGATGAGGAAACTTCCTTCCACCCAGAGGTGCAAGAAAACTCTGGAGCTGGCAGTCACGTGCTCCACACCGCCTTACAACCCGCAGGATCCTGCATGGAAAAATTTCACTTCCATGTGTTGACTAAGTTAATGTGGTGGGGATAGTGGGCGGACATAAAATGAAACTATGAAAAGAGATTAATTTGCAGCTGGAGCTCAGGCAGGGAGAACTCAGCTCCTCTGTTTGCTCAGAAAACGGCAGCTTTGACCAAAAACCTGGGCAAAAAGAAGACGTTAAGGCAGCGGTAAAGAAAAAAAAAGAAATCACAACCAGAGGAAAAAAAAGCAGCAAAAGTTAAGCAAAGCCTCTCTGGAAATTAAGATGTGGAATTCAAAACATTTGCAGTATAATAAACCCAGGCGAGCCCATAAAGCTGCACCAGCCAAAGGGAGCTCTGTTCTGCCCAGGAGGAAACCCGAAGCGGCGTCACGCCTGGCAGCAGCCGCCCCACAGCCCCGCTTCCTCCCTCCCTGCCCTCGGCTACGCTTAACGCCGCGTCTGGTTCCACTCTAACCCCTCCACTTCGGAGGGGGAGGATATAAATCAGCTGCGGAGCTGCCCACAGGGCTTAGTCACAGCAGGTATTGGTTTAGGGTGTCTTAGAGGAACTATTTTTTTTTTTTTTTCTCTTTTTGCTGGAAGTATTCTAGGGAATAAGCGTCAGCTTTGTGAGGAACAGGCGTTGCTTAACATGCCAGAGAGTCTCCAAACAAAGGACATTTTACATCACTAGGCAGAATCATCTTCTAACATTTGGGCTGAACCTGGCCTCGAGCACAAGGGCTGTTCCATGAGTTCCCAGCAGACGCCTGCAGCATCCCTGCCGAGCCACTCTCACCATCCTTCCCAGGGTTCCCAGCCCCAGAGAGACCCTCTACGACAGGTGTCACCCCTTCCTGAGGGAGCTGAACTCCTTCCCAACACGACTTTTGCTGTTTTCCTCCTGTTTGTGGCTGGTTTGTACCCCTTAAACTGCTTCTGCTGTGGGCTCCTTCTGACCCCTCTTCTGTGGGGCCCGGGTAAGGAAGGTACCGTTCTTCACTCTTCTTTTTTTTTTTTTAGCTTGTTTTCACTTCACTCGCCACACTTCTGCCGGTCACCAGAGCACCTGGTCACTCATCACACCATCTCCCCACATCAGAACTGCCTCCCCGACTCCACTACAGGGCACAAGTCCACACGCCTTCTCAAGCACAAGCCCCTCTCTCCCTCCCAGGTCGGTATTTAGGCTGTGCTTTTGGACACGTCTGCAGCCTCCAGCCACCACACCACCTCCATCCCTGGAGCCTCTTTGCTCACACACTGACTGCTGCACCTCCTCCCCAAGCCTCTTTCTCCAGGCTCAAGCACATGCTAGCTTTCCCCAAACGCAGGCCACACAAATTGCAGCAATTAGCAAGCGTAAAGGGCATGCTGTGGTTTTCACCTGTATTACTGCATCTTAATACTCATTCATATCCTTGGGCACAGTCAACAGGCCGTATCCAGCAGGCTGCATTATCCAGACCTTCCCCTCAATGCCGCTGCTCCTGAGCCCCACTGGAGAGACCCAGTTCATTAGCCTTCGTGCATCCAAACACCATTAGCTAAGAAGGCTTCAGACTCGAACTCCTCTCAATCATGGCTTCTCTCTCACCCTTGCTACCCCCATGCTGTGTGGACTTGGTCTCTAGCTTTTGCCTTCCTCCCAGGCTCTAATGGTGACCCCATCATTTCCTGCCCTACTGCCACCTCCGCTCTGGCAGAGCCCCACTCTTCCCTACATGACTTACCACAGCAGCTCCGAGTCCCATTCGCAGACCATTGCCTTCCTGTGCAGGAACCAGACAGACTGAAAATTTAACCCAGCTTGTAACAGTCTTCCAGGCGTATTTCTACTGTTTTCTACTTCTCCAAGTTCTTTCCCTCTCTGCCTCCCAATTTCATGACCATGCTGGTGAGGTAAATTCTGGCAGGACCAGGAACTCGGGGCATTTCAGGTTTCTTTTTAAATGGTATTGTTTGTTACTTGGAATCTGGCGCACCATGCCTATGTACAGGTAACGCCAAACAAAGGTTGGCCAAAACCAGATAGTAAAGTTCCCAACTGCCTTTAAAAACAACAACAAAGAGACCCTATTTCACTTTGCAGCCCTCACCTACAGAGTAGTTTGGGAAATGAGGTGGCCTCTATTTCTCCAGCCCCTGATTGCAGAACTGAAGCTGTTTTGGTCCAAAAGCCACATCCAGCCCCTAGCCAGGGAGGAGCCAGCACAATTGCTGGGACACCTACAGCTGTTGCAGGAATTAGGAAGGAGGGAGGCAGCTACCGGAGTGGGATGAGAGCCACCTGGAGCTCTGCAGATCAAAGTCATCGCATTATTCCTTACCAAGAGGCAACTGGCACAGACACTGGCTGTAATTCCCAAAGACAGCTAGATATGTTGAAGGCGGATAGCACTAGAGTCTCCTGACTTTGAAGCCAAGAACTAAGCTACAGCTAATACCTGCAGCCCAGAGGTATGGAGCGAGCTTTCTTACAAGGGTCCCACAGCAAGCATCCATGACTATAACAAAAAGTACGTGAGGAGCAGCAAGAGCCACCGTAGGTGTCCCCCTGCCCAACAGTAAGAGCTGCAAGTGCAATCTGTGAAGTGCATGGAGGCACACTCTACCATGCCACCTTAGATGTGATGACAGGTATCTTGTCCCTGTGGGTACTCCTCTCTGCCCTGGCACACCAGGCACGTCAGGAGCCACTGTGCCAGTGCACGGGCCAGCCCTTTCTTCCTGGCCACTCTGAGAATCCCGTGCACACAATCAATGAGCCAGAGCATGGAGGAGTCCTCAAGTCAGAGGAATGTGTGTCTCAGAAGCATCAGGCCAGGAAAGGCTATTGACCTTTCTGAGCCTTGGCTAGGCTCTTACTAACCATGGCAAACTGCTACGGGACATAGATGCTGACCCTATAAGAGTGAGCGTGGACAACTCATCCACGGTAAATACAAGGAAGGAGAAGTCCCTCCAGACCAGCTGCTGCCATACACGCAAGCTGTAATGAATGCAGATCAGGCAAACCCCTGCATTGCTGGAGGCTCTTGGGTGCGAGCTCTCTCTCTCAAACTATTACAGAAGGTGAACTTCTGACGCTGCCTGTTGTGCTGTTCTCTATCCCCTGCGTGATCTAGTTCAAGGTTAGTTTCAAAAAGCAAAACACTGAGTGACAGAGCATTTATCATTAATGAAGTCACGGGAGAGAAATGGTGCTGGCTTCCCAGGATCAGTGCACTAGAAGGACAAGGGAAGTACACAAGTACCATGAGCGAAGACCTACTTTTAGCACAGCCTCAGAGTTGTTTGTCATACCAATAGCGCTGTGCAACCAATACAGCTATTTTCTTCATCAATTATTAACTGGGCAAAGACTATTTGTTTGAAGAGCTGCACAGAAAGTCCAGAGAGGAAGCGAGCAGTTTCCAGCTCCACGTGCATGCCCTGCCATAGGCTTGGGATCCTCTCCAGATCAGATATGCCTTGCTCTTCAGGGGCCGACAGCTCGGCTTCCAGCAGCAGGGAAGGAGGCAGGCCTGGATGCTTGCTGGAGCCGGGCATGAGTCTTCCAGGCAGAAGCCCATCTCTCATGTGGGCATCACTGCCTTTGAGCCCAGAGGCAAGGCTGCGGTCAGCAGAAGGTATCTGAAAAGCCATTGAGCAGTACCCAAGGGGGTCTCCTTTCAGGGATCAGCACACAGATCCCACCGCATGCTCGTTATATCAGCATCTGCTGAGCAAGCTCCTCGTACAGCTTTTTCACTGATCATGGGAACCAGCTCCTACCAGCCACACTCCTCTTCCACCATCTTTCTTCCACCTCGCCCACCTTTATTGCCAGACCACACAAGAAAGAGTGTTGCATAAAGCCAACAGCAGGGAAGGTACGGCGGTGTAAGCCTTGAGGTAGCCTGCAGCTTTTGTGCAGCAGGAACTTTTCCAACATGAATTAGGAAATGTCTCTCCTGAACAGTGAGGCATGTCAAGACAGCTGAAGGATCGGTGGTTCGGCAGCAATATTCCACCCCCAATTTGGAAGAGAGCTGGAACAGTTTCAGATGAAGAAGAGCGCCAAGTTTGCTCCACAGAAGAGCTCAAAGGTGAAAACACAAGACTTACACCATGAGCAGCGCTGGCAAAGAAGTGTCCCTAAACAAAATCACTGGCTTCAGAAGTTTCTGGGATTTGCTGACTGGTACTTCAAGGGGTACGAGGGCTTGAACGCGGTAGCAGAGAGATCTGTGTGTACACTGAGACTTTGTTGGTGGTCCACGTTTCTCTCCCGTGCCAAACACCAAACAGCCGCTCTGCCAAAGTAGACCAGTACTACCAACAAGCCTGGCCTGGGATTTGGGAAATCCGTACCACTTCAACATCCTCTACCACTTCAGCCTCACTCAAAACACACACAGGCTCTCCTTTAAAGGGAAGCAGCTGCGCAGGAACACAGGGCACACCAAGAACAAAAGCCAACCCAAGGTTTAAGCTACCCTGATCAGAAAGAAGTTTGCAGGAACAGACCTGGCAACTCAGGATGGGAGGAGGACTCTGTGAGAGACAGAGGGGGGTTAGAGGCCACCAGGGCAGGTCACATCAGGTATTCGCTGCCATTGATTTGTGCCCCCACGTGCTTGCAGGGCTGACCCATCGAATCGGTGAGGAATGATGGAGGGATGCCTGAGCACAGGTGGGCACCTCAAGGGTCAAGAAGAGGGAAGTATCTGCATAAGTGGTTGTCTAAGACCAGCCCCTCGATTTTTGCAAGTAAAACCAGCTCCACTGTCAGTTTCTTGAAAAAACTTGGGGTTTATTGATTTAAACTGCAAACAGTCGTTACAAAAGAGATTCTCTTTTAAATAAACTCACACAAAGAGGAAGAAAAAGCAATGTAGTGAACAGTAACAGGGGAAAAAAAAATTACATTCATTTTTCTCTTTGTGCCAGTCCCATTCACCTTGGTAAGGAAAACTCCAAACTTGGAATACAGAAACGCAAAGACAAACTGTATTTGGAATGTCTTCAGATAGGCACTTTGAGCCCAAGGCTTTTCTCCTTGAAGAATCTATACAAAAAGAGGAAGAAAAAGGTCTTCCTTCCGCACTGTCTCACAACAGAGCTCAGGTATGTACATTCTAAAGCCCAGGTAGACAAGACCCAGGGGAGGAGAAGAGGAGAAGTGGAAAGGCAAAGAAGCACATTAACTCAATTTGCAGTCCAACAAAAAAAAAAAAAAAAAAAAAAGGGGGGGGGATTTTAAAAAAAAAAAACACAACAACAGNAAAAAAAAGGAGGGGGGAATTCTAAAATAAATAATCCAAACACAGTTTTTGCATTTTTTTAAATTAATTTTTCATTTTTTAAAATAAAATAACCAAAAAAAGTGTAAAGTTACAAAAAATGTCATTGTAGTATAATATATTAAACTGTGGGGAAAAAAGGAAAAAAGACACTTCACAATCTTAAGATTAATATGGAAGATCATAATTTAAACATAAAAGAATATATTCTATGGATTCATCATCCCGATAAATATGAACAAAATTAACAAAAAAGCATAGGTTTCGGCAATAAATACGTTTTGATAAGTTAAATAAGCTTTTTTATATTGTTGTGCAGTGACAAGCAAAATTTGCTCTCCAATTTCTGAAAAGTTATACAAAATTAAAAACCCAGAAAAAAAAAATAATAAAAAGCTTGGCGTGAGTGCTCTAAGATAGGTCTAAAGTACTCTAGAGCAAAACCATTAAAGCTATGTCTACTGGAACTTTGTTTACACGAACTTGTGTGTGTGTGGAATGACTTCCGTCGGCCCCACCCCCTCTATTTCTTTATTTGTTTTAAGATGTCACATGAATACACGGGGAACTTTTAGCACCAAAATCAAGTCTCTCATAGTCCACCTTGTTTTTGTTTTCTTTTTTTTGTGTGTTTTGTTTTCTTCCTCCCAGTCGAAGTCCCACTCATGTTACAATCTTTGTCCGTTCTCAGCTTTTCTTCCCGCAGACCTGAGCGGATCCAGGCAAGATTAGTCTTTAAGGGGAGGGGAGAAAGAGGACTGGATGTTAACGCTCGCCCACATGCCTGCAGCCTAGCGGAAACTGGCCAGTGGGGAAGGGACTGGGAGAGGGCGATGCAGTACGTGGCCAGTGGAGGGAGCTGGGTCCGGACATTTCCTGCACATCTGGAAGTGCACATAGCTGCTGGTGCCCTCTGCAGCTGGAGAGGTAATACAGTCACAGTGAAAGTGTTAAAAGGCACTAATTTTGTAAACGTTATTGCTTTTTATCGTAATTTGGCACTTAAGGTTTAAGCCAGTGGGTTTACGGCAGGCAGGTGGACGCGTTAACATCCAGCTCGGACTACTGGGGGGACAGGGTGGGGGGACTTCAGCTTAACATCGTAATAGAGGTGTGGGGGGAGGGAGCAAGAGGAAACCCCAGATTAGTCGTCAGAGATGGAGAGTCTGCTGAAGATGGGAAGACGTCTTGAGGTGTCCAGGATCGGGGAATCTGAGCCGCTGTGGCTGCTGCTGGAGCTGCTCAGATAGCCCTCCTGGTCAGAGAGGGAGTCCTGAGGACTGGGTGGCGAGTCAAACATGTTGGGGGACTCGGACATGGGCCTGAACAAGAAGGTGGTGGGGGAGCTCCCGCTGGGCACCTGCATCCCCATGCTGGGGGCGAAGAGACTGACCAGCTCCTGGCTGGAGAAGGTGAAGGGGTTGCTGGCGCAGTCAGGCAAGGTGGGGGAGCCCAGCAGGTCGTCAGCACTCAGCATGGGCGGCGGGGTGATGGAAGTGGGGCTGTCCAGCAGCCCGCTGGCAGCAGTGCTGGGGAAGCCGGCAAAGCTGAAGCTGTGCTGCAGGCGGGGTCTGTCAGTGACGGGGGGCTCCCGGCCGCCCGCCACGGCCCGCCGCTCCTCTGCGTTGTGGATGAAGTGGCAGCGCGGCCCGTAGGGGCAGAAGCCGATGGTGTGGAAAGTGCGGCAGAGCTCGGTCTTGTACTTGGGGTGGCGAGTGAGGCTCCGCAGCTCGTGGATGCCGTGGGCGAACTGGCACTTGTCGCCGTACTTGCAGGCGCCGTTCTCCTCGAAGGGGCGGCACAGCTCCGTCTTGTAGCGGCTGGAGTTGACCTGTCCCCCGGGCTGCTTCTGCTGCAGCAGGCGCTCGCCGCCCTCGGAGAAGGAGCGGTCCCGGAAGCGGCTTTCCCGGGGGCCCAGCATGGGTGCCGGCTCCCCTTTCAGGCTGCTGAGGAGCTGGTTCTGGTGGAACTTGGAGTTGGGCAGGGTGACAGAGTGCCTCCTAGGGAAACCCCCGCCGGCCGGGGTGCCCACCGCCTTCCTGTCCAGCAGGCACCCGCCGACACCCGAGGGGCTGTAATTCAACATCTTGTTGCTCTGCGGGGAGAAAGCAAGGGCCCGGTCACTGCCACCGCCTCCTCCGGC
>VXAK01003124.1:44634-135403 GCA_013399435.1 Arenaria interpres | reverse complement strand
TGATTTCTTTTTTTTTTTTTTTTTTTTTTTTTTTTTTAAGAAAGAGATTTTAATTGTTCCAGAATAATAATTTCAAAAACTGGTGGGTAATTCTTGCATACCAACAAAGTATGCAAGTTTGACTTGAAGCTCCAGGTATACGATAACTTTACATCCCCTTATCACACTGACTTGGTTTCTGGTCCTAGTTTCCTGATGCAGAAATTACAGTGATTATTTCAATACTTAGGCTTTTTTTTTGTGTATCTGTAATATGCAGTACTCACCTGAAAAGATCATGAAAGTGACTTTTTTCCTACTTTTTCTTTCTCTCCTAGGGAAAATAATGAAAAATGAAAACATGAAACAAGTCCATTACAAAATCTTTGGATGGATAGTGTTGGTGAAAGAATTCTCTAATGTTGCACTAATCTGTAAGGAGAGTGGAAATGTACACAGAGGCCAGTTAAACAGCAGAGATTATGAAGACAAATAAAACTATGATGTAAACAGATGAAAAAAACTGAAATCACACATCACCCTTACTAAATACCTACCTTTAATAGCCCCCAATTGTCAATTTCTAGGGCCCAATGGGTCAATAAGCATTCAAATGTGACCAGCTGAGCCTAATACATTGTGTTTAAAGTGACTGATTTGTGTAACAAATAATTAAGCCATTGACCGGTTTGGCCCAGAACGTTGTTCAGAAGTTGCTGAGCTGCAGATTGCTGGAAGTCAGCCAGGTATTCTTGGAGGAATCACTGCATAGTTATTGTGCTCTTACACCTTTATCGAGTTTTCTGTTACAGCCACTGTCAGAGGAAAGAATGAGCTATTAATGCCTTTGTGCTGAACTGTACCACTGTTTTTCCTGCTCTTAAGCTTTTTTTTTTAAAAAAAAAAAGGTAGAAAAGAACCCCAACAAGCCAATGTATTTTCTCATTTTAAATATTTCCGGACTGGAAGGCTGATTCCACTGTTTAAATAAAAGCTCTTTGAGCAATCATGTTATATTATAATGTTTGCCATTAAGAGGCCCTGAATTCTCTCTGAGATATTATTAAGGAAATAATAAAACAGCAGCACTCCTGTTTACACTTGCTACTAAATCTGCAACTCTCGATGCAAATATTAGCCAGCAAATCAAATGAAATAGAAGCAGAAGGCAGGCGAAGGTGAATGCACAAAGCAACACAGGCTTTTCTGCATTGTTAGTTTATTCCTAGAATTGCTTTTCAGGCAGGCATATAAATCCCAAAAAGATACATGATTACATCCTTGAGTACAGGTCTGGCCTGGGTACACATCCGCAGATCTTTTCTTGGAAACATCACCACCTTAATTCAGGTTGAAATGATCAAGTGATTAGTAGGTTATTTCTGCAGCCTCCTATTACAAGGGATATAACTATCAGTTGCAAATACAATTGTCTTCTGAGAACACGAAAACAGCTCCTGTGGCCTCTGTTAATTAATAGATGGCAATGAGCTTTGTATCAAGGACTTAAATGTTTCCTCCTAATGTGGGGTTTGTTGTTATTATTGTTTCTCCTCCTGACAGTGGAGGGTTTATTATAGTGGAAAAGCTACCGAGGTAGAATCACCATAATTAAAAAGACATTTCATGAAACACGAAGCGGCATCAGGAAGACTGTCCTCTTTTGTGTTGGCTAAATGTGACCTGAAGAGTCTCAGGGGCTGGTGGTATGTACCCAGGAGTTGTTTGTGGTGGTGTACTGATGGCGAATTAATCAAAAAGAGATTTATACAGCACAGGATTCAAGGATCTAGTGAGAAAAAGAAGGCAAGCATAGCTGATGATGTTTAAAGAAACTGGTAATGCAGGCAACTCGTGAAGATTCCCCTGATGTTACTCAAGGTACTTTCTCCCCCGTGGGTTGTCTTCTGCACTGAGACCTGGCAGGCAGGTGGGTTGGCATCACCTCTCTCTAACAGCTTAGGGCTGTTTTGCACTCATCTGCCTGCCCAGAGACAAAGGTCTTACCTCTGACAGGGAGCTGACACCTGAATTTCATACTAGGAGTGAGCGAGTGCTGTTGGTTAGGAAGGAAAAGAAAAAGAATCTGTGAGTTAGAGCACTACTGAACTGAGAGCTTGAAATGGAGGGCCAGGAATAATTGATTTTTCAGCTTGCTGGTAATTCTTATAGATTGAAAAGGTGTCGAAGCTGACCTGATCCGCTCTTTCCCCTCAAGTATCAAAAAAATCCCAAACAAACTGTCAAAACAGCTCAGAAACAAGTAGGAATAGTTTGCTTAGGTTTTATTAATGGTTTGCTTAGGTTTTATTAATTCTATATCTTTTAAGTAAAATTCATGAAAAATCACAACATGCCAATTGTGTGATAAGTATCAACAAATTGTGAATGAAAAACCATACAAAAGGTCCTCTTTGATATATTTATCATCTTAGTTTATCTCCTCATATCTCTGCAAAGCTAGAACAAGTAAGTAGGGGCCAAATACTGCGCTAGAATATAAATGCTACATGTATGTGCAAAACTAAGACAAATCATGCCCTTAGAAAGGTGTTTTGAGCTCAGAATGGTGGAATAAATGAGTAAGATGACTTATTAGCATGCACTTGCTAACAGAAATCACATGGACTAATTTTAAAACTGATAAGCAATCATCTTTATTATGAAACCCATTGCAGAAATTTAGGTACAACAAGAAACACCTGTGCAATGCTCATTTATAAACTTGGTACATGTTTGTACAAGGCCAACTCTTTAAAGATCTGCTGCTGCATACATATTAATGACAATCTCATGACAAAGGAAAAACAGACAAAATTAAGTCATAGATAAAAGCATCCTAGACAATGTGGTTTTTTGGAGCAGAACCACTCAGCCTCACAACAAAAAATAATCTTTTGATTTTATTTTTGTCTGGGCTTTTGAAAAAAGGTCTAGGTATCCCATCCGTGGAAAGTGTTAATTCACACTTTGCAATGTGTTATATTTGCCATCAGACCAACGTGGTGAAGTTTGGGGAGACACTCTATGGACTATGTCCTGCTCATAACTGTACTGGCAACCATACCATAACAGTACTTCATTCTAATGCAGTAGCTAAAGCTGGACCTGAAGGCAGTGGATATTAGTTATTTTTTCACTGAATCTGGGAGAATGCCACCAAAGGACGGCAGCCTATAATTTAAATTAAGTGTCCTTTCATCCTCATCCCACTTCCAAAACAACCATAATCCAAGAACTGTGCTTTAAAATTAGATTATAAATTTTCCAACAAGATACAACTTTTCTCTTCTTTTTTTTTTTCTCTCTGAAATACTGTAATTTTTTCTGTGGGTTTTGTGAGTTTTTTTCTTAGGAATAAGCTTAAATATTGCACTGAACCCCTCCAAGTCAAAACAAAAAGGAAGTATTCCCAAAGCAAATCTGACAAAATAATTTTTTTATTTTTTTATTTCCCAGGCAACTACTTAAAGAGCAATACAAGTGCCTAAGGATAGACATCTGGCCCCATTTGAGATACTCGAGGACATTATGCCCAACCTCCAGCTGCCGCTCCAGAAGGACACAAAATTTCCCTTGAGTTTTAAACCCCAGCAGGGAGCTCAGCTCCAAGCAGCTGCTCACTAACCTCCCACCACTACCACCACCCTTGGTGGGAAGGGGAAGAGAGCTGGAAGGGTAAAAGTGGGGTTGAAATAAGGACAGTTTAATAGGGAAAGCAAAAGCTGCGCACACAAACAAGGCAAAACAAGGAATTCATTCACTGCTTCCCATCTGCAGGCAGGTGCTCAGCCATCTCCAGTAAGCAGGGCTCCATCACACATAGCAGTGACTTGGGAAAACAAACACCACTGCTCTGATGTCCCCCCTTTCCTTCTTCTTCCCCAATACAATCTCTTAAATGCAGTGCTGTATCCATCTGCCTTGTGGACACCTCTGAGATACCCCAGATGTTGGCAGTGTGGTTAGAGATCCTCTTTTTCATGCGTGATCCCTGTCTACTTGTGTGTTCTCTCCTGTTTTCCAAAAAAAATTGTGAAATCTAATATCCCGTTCCAGCCACTTTTGACAAAGCAACAGAGGCTGAACAGCATTATTTTTTTTCCAGTTTAATGTAAATAAGGAATCATATGAGCAGTACGCCTTTAGCATCTCTTATTGAGGGAAAGAACAGTGCATAAGACTAAAACTTGTACATCACGGACCACATGAAAGTTTGAATTTTCAGCTCATTTTCATTAAAAAACCCCTCAATCTTCACTGTTTCCGCTAGTGACAGAACTACCTTCATTAAAGGTCTAAACACTGAGTAAAGGGTGGTATTTTTTGGCCAGGAAGCACTGCTGGCATAGAAAAAGATGACATAAAAGTATCATGTATGTCAACAAACAAAACTTCATCTATAAGGACCGCCTTATTATTCATTAAATATTTGGTTACTTAAAAATGATGGAAAGAATTTTATTGTGTTTGCACTGAGGCACTGTTTCCTTTACCCAGTTTGTTGTGGGGAGAATAGAGGAATAGATCCAATGAATTATCTGTAAGCTATTAATGAGGGAAAAAAAGGTACTTCTGTCTTTATACTACTGTGTGGTATTCTTTGAGATGAATGGTCATTCATTGAAAACTGAAGATTCGGACTGACAGAGTGATTTGGTGAAATAACACTAATTTCTTTCAGCTGAATAAACTCACGAATTAGAAGTAAAGAATTAATGACTCCCACATTGTAAAATAAAAAGAAATATTTTTTTTTAAGTCAGAGTAAGCAACTGGTCCAAAATTTTTTGCTTTGCTTTGTCTTCTGTAATCTTTGAGGAATTTCAAACTTTGAGATTTGACGAGACCAAAAGACCTTCAAATCTACATGAAACATTGTACAACCTTTCAAACATGGAAAAAAATATCAGGTACATTCATGTTTGACTTTGACTTCAGAACCAACACTTTTCCTAATTTCTCAGTAATGAAAACTAAACAGAAAGTCAGTTATTTACCTGGCTGTATTTGCGCACACTGAACAAATACCACTGGGCGTAAAATCAATTTTGCTTCTCAAGTCCTAAGTACAGGGAATCTGACCTCTGCCTGCATGCATGTGTCTTACACAGAAATGCTTGTACATTTTCATGATCACTGGCAGTAACCACAGATTTGGGAATGACTCAGCTGACATTGAGCTCAGTGGCTTGTTCTTCTCTGCATAATGTCACTGTATCAGAGGAGAATGGAGGGAAAGTGCCTCCAAAACAGGGCAGAACATAGTCAGGAACAAACCTGCTTAGTTGGGAAAGCTCAGTTTGAGTCCAGGTTGAGGAGATGACTATGCTGGGTTATATCCCAAGATCTGTGAATGCCCTAAATATATATTTATTCATTTGAAGGGACAACTGTATCTCCACAAGCCCTCTGCATCCTGCATCATTAGGTGACCCCAGCAAACATCTGTCAGTGCATTAAAAGCCTCTGAGAAGGATGTCAAAGAAATTCGAATGTCAGAGAGCTGCCAAGTTTAGGGTCTGGATTGACCATTACTATGAGGAAGGCTAAAACTCCCTCAACACATGAATATTAAGTACTTCTAGGAACCAAAAGAATAAAAAAGCAGGGAAAGAAATAATGTGTTTGTGGAGTTTTGGCCCAACCTGTGCAGAGATTTTTAGAACTGCAATTTGGACTTTGATGCTTACATTTCGTACTTCATTTTACTTACTGCTCAGAGAAGTTGTAGAGGCGCCGGAAATGTTCAAGGCCAGGCTGAATGGGGCTTGAGCAAACTGGTCTAGTGGGAGTTGTCCCTGCCCATGACAGAGGGGTTGGAACAAGATGATCTTTAAGGTCCCTTCCAAACTAAGCCATTCTATTTTTATAGTTTTTCTTTTAATAGTAACTCTATGGAACGTACCTAAGACATTCAACTCCAGGAAGGGAAACCCAAGTACTCAGACTTGCTCCCATTGACTTCTCATGTTGCACTTTCACCAAAGCTCTGCCCTTGGCTCAGAAAGCTGTGCCTAGCTTTACAGCTCTCCTGCAAACCACTCAGTATCTCCTGCACCTGGAGATATCAATTATACCTTGAAAAGCTGTGAAAAAAACCCCACCAAAACAAAACCAACAAAAAAACCCTGTAGATGCATTACATTGACAAGATAACCATTTCTGAAGGAGCAAACCTATTTCTATTCTTGCTAAGACGTGCTTCACACTATTTTCCTGGTGATTTTTGGCTATTTGCTCAGTCCCTCGCTGTTTGGTTGTGTGGCACTAGATGGAGCTGCGGATCTGCTGAAGGAACTTGGCTCCATCTCTCCCTCTGCCCGCAGAGGGCACCCAAGCTCTTCGCAGGTCCGGTCATCCAGTGGGCTCGAGAAAAGGGGAATTCAGTCCTGTGGTGACTGGTTAGCCAGGGATTCAAAGTGGTTGGACAGTTTGATTCAGTCCCTCTGACCGACGACGGCCGGAGGGAGACTTTTTTCAATGGGTTATTGAGCAATCCAGATTTTTGGAAGCAGGCAGAGGTGGGGATGGTCAAAAAGGTGCATAGCAAAAAGTTTGTGAATGTAAGGTATTTGTCATAGTCAGGGCTTTGGGATGTTTTCCAAAGCTTAAGACTGAAAGACGGGAAAGCAAAGAAAAGGTTGCTAAAAGAAGAGCTTTTGAGAAGCTGCATCTTTGCAGAAACACAGAAGGCAGATGTATCTCTCCTTGTTTCCCTCAACTGGCATGGCTGGTGGGGCGGCCCCAAACTGCCATCCTGATGCCTCTGATGTTCCCATCCTCTCTCTTTTCTTTGTCACTTTCCACCAAGCTACAGACCCAACACATGTAACTCTGTGGTCTAATGTTCGCCCTCAGCTCCTTGATCTGTGCACAAGATCTCCAGAAATCCCAGGTACCCTATCAGCCAAATACTGAGCCATCCCAGAGCTGCTCCATTTCCAAAAGCAGATATGTTTACCTGAATGTGACTGCTTATCACTCAGCTCCATTGCTAGTCTGCCTGCCATGTAGTTAAAGAAACTTGATAAGAGACAGAGTGGCTTCAACAGAGGGACTACAAGGTGGTTGAAGCTTCCAGGTACTGTCCTAATGACATCCTGCATTGTGGTAATAACATAAAAAATGGCAATTCTACCACAGTTTATTTCCCATCTCCAGAGTAAATTAGGTAGATGTACTTTCTCCTTATCAGATGACAAAAGCGCAGTGAAAAGATTTAACAGCAGGTGACTCTAGTAAGCCATACATTTTATGTAAATAGTTATCTAGTATATAAGCTATATAAAATATATATAAGTGTGTGATTTTAGACAAGTATATACACATGCTTGCATATATTTACCTTCCAGTGAAGACAAACTTTGCCGTGTTAACAGCCTATCCAATCTAGAAACAACACTCACTAATTAGACAGTGTGTTTGTGGAAGAGAATTAATTTATTCTTTACTGCTCTGTCCTATCACAACAATTAAATTGGGAATATATGACAGCTGTTGGGGAAGACTTGGTTTTTTTCTTTTGCTCTTGTTTACAGTATGATTTCAATTTAATTTTTGGAATAACGTATAGGAATCCTTCTTTTGTAGTGCTCAGGACAATGTTTTTTCCACTGAATTCATACGCAACAGGTCTCTGCCTTAATGAGATCCAATAGGCATCACTTTGAAAAGGGCATATTTGTGAGTAACTTTGACTCACATGCCCATTATCTGCCTTGTGTATGATGGGAACATTAAAAATATGACCTTGTTTAACAGCAACATTGCTTCCAGCTTTAATGAAGCAAAGTCTGGAAACAGAGGTGATACATTTCATTAGAATGGCAAACACAACAGGAAAAACCAAAGGTTTAGAGCACATTCTTTCTCTCCAAGTCCAAAACATCAGTAGCAATGATGTTCAGCCTAAACAGAGCCTGGGGACAATTGCTCCATCTTTAACTTAGTTGTCCTAATCAGCCTTAACATAAGTAGGCCCTGGAAAAAAGGGAAAAATCATGGTTCTATCTATAAATCTGTAGGCATTTCTTTATTCACTTTCTGGTAAATTAGTTTCTTTCCTAAAGTGTGCTCATTTTTATTTTCTATTTGGAAAAGATGACAGCAATAATCTTTTAAAATCAATCCATCTTTGGTCTCCAGGCCAGGCCAGCAGGGCTGGTTTGTACGAAACCAAGTTGTATTTACCTTTCCGTTATGTAAAGTCCTTTGGACAAGGAAATTATGAGTCACAGAAACAAAGATCCTGCAGAGAAAGGGAAAGGAAGAAAAAAAAAAAAGAGAGAAAAATAAGAGAGGCAGATACCTTTTAGCAGGAACTCTAACAAGCTATGAGAGTGGTTCACTATCTTTAACTTCTCTACTGCTCCAGTGCATCATTAAAGAACCACATGCTTTGCTGAGGAGACCTCATCTGTACAGCCAAAATTGAGTGGTTTGTCCCATTCCCAAAGTAGTGAAGCCTCATAACACCTTCAAAGGGAATATGGCAGGAGGGATCCAAGAAACAAGGTAAGGGAGAGTGAGAAAATCAGGTGTTTGTATTCTTATTTCTCCTGGAGAATAGGAAAGGTGCTTCTGAGGCAATGAAGCAAGGGCTACTGAAATGGGTTGTCTCCCTGCAGTAGGGCTGGTCCTGTGCCTTCAGCTTCTGTCCTTCTTGGGCTAAGCAGACAGCAGAGACTACGGTTTTATTTCGTGTGTGTGTGTAAGGGTATGTTTGTCTCTGGGACACTTCACCTATGCCTTTTATGTAACAAGTTTGGCTAATATTTGGAGACTTTTTGATCTTCCTTAAACATCAGGGATCTTTTTTCTCCCATGAGCATTTTTTTTTCTTGTAACTGTCTGAACATTAAACAACAAAATCCAACTCTGACCAATAAGTCCAACTGTGAGTTCATGCTATCAAGTTAATTAGAGGAATGATTTAATAAGCTTACACAGGATGTGCTCAAAACACAAGGATGTGAGAGGCTTTTGGGAGAAGAGTCCATCAAAGAAGTTATGCATGAGGGAACATATCTTGGTTTATTTTAACTCTAATAGGTACGTTTCTGGTCTGAGTGCTGTGTGAGCTGACTCTCTCTTTATAAAGCTTCCATCTGATTGCTCTGAATATCTTTTATATACCTACTTGCTGGTGAAGTAGGAAAATTTCTTGTTTTAAGAGTCTTTCCTTACATTAAAAAGTCATTTATGCTTCAATCTGGGATGACCACTGATGGCAGCAGGAGTGGAATCAAGGCCCTAATTACAAGAATCCCATGCTGTGGCAGGCACTGATTTTGTTTGCAAGCAAGTCCCTCAGAGACCATTTATGTTTTCAGTTAGCCTGCTGGTGATTAAGGGCAGATTGGCAGAAGAAGGGACCAAGAAAGAGATCAGGCTGATGAGCTAAATCCATGAACTAGCACAGTTGATTAAAACAAGGCCTTTCAGGACTGTTTTTTTTTTTTTCATTTTTAATTTTGTAGAATTTACCATGAGTTGTTTCTATTCAACCATTATATTTTTATGACTTTTTTTGTAAGTGCAAGCAATTTTACAATCTTGCTGTTTTTTTTTTTCCCCCTTGTCATCTGCCCTGTGTTTTCAGGAAGTTGATATTTTTATGGAGATGCAACAGTTTTTACTGTATGTGTTGACACAGAAGAAGAAAAGCCCTTCTATTATATCCCAACACCATTATAGCTACAGCATTATAATACAGAAATGGATGATTAAAGCATATTTCCTTCCTTAGAAAAGTCCCCTTCAAGGTGTTGCCTATATATCACCAGACCTTATGTTCCTATTGACACCAAAGGGAGAGTCCCTGGTCCAGACTTGTCTTTCACATTTTGTTTCACATCTTTATTTCTCACTGAACTGAAGCCAAAGAAACCTAAATCTATGCACCCAGCTCATAACTGGCAATTTTTATTTATTTTTTCCAAAATAAGCCTACATGGTTTTGGACTTGGAGTAGTAGAATAGGAAATCAGAATTAATGAATATGTCAGCCCTTCCTGACAGGTATGGAGGTTCATCTTCTCCTTATCCCCAGGCAGTGTATTTGTCTTTCTCAGAGCTTTGATGCTACTTTCATATGTGCTGTCTCTGTTGTTGACAGTTACGATATCTCCAGTGTAATGCGATTCAGATGTTAGCAGACCTTGAATCCATCATGTGAAGTGACCATCAAGCAGCTGTTAGCTGCTGTTCCAAAACAAGATGCCAATTCTTCCATCCTGGAGAGTGACCATCAAAGAAAGACAGAAAGCTACATCAGATTTACTATTAAAATAATGCAGATATCCCCCACACAGTAAAACTGGGCTGGGGTAAGGGAAATCAGGCCCAATTGTCTTTTGTTTTAATTGTTTTGGGAAGATTTTGATCTGTTTAAGTGTCACTCTCGAAAAATACAGCTGGGGGGAAAGTAGACATTTTCCATCCAAAAATCACCAGGGATAAATGTCACCCTCTCACATGAATGGAATGAATGAAGAATATTGAAGGATTCCGTTTTACAGAATAATAACAGTTTTGTAGCAAGGATAATATCTGGATGCAAGGTCTTTCGGGAAAAGTAGTAGTATTTATTATCCCAGATGTGATGAAGATAGATGGAATATGCCCATTTTTACCAGCTGTATCAGCTGCAGATACTGAACACTGGAAGGGATCTTGTCTAATTCTTGTGTCCTTTCCTTTTTCCTATGTCTTGGAAACAGATTACTGTGAACTCTTGCTCTGAGCATTTATGTTCTTCTGGTCCTCGTTGCACTTCTTATTTTAAATATGCAGATGGACAAATGCAATCTTCCTTGAAAGTATGTATATGTCTAAGATAACCAGTTAGACCAGTGTGTTTCAAATAAAATCTAATTAGACTGTGTGTTAAACACATACATCTCCATTTTGAAACCTGTGTTGAGATCCTTCTGATTGCTACTTCACATCCAATCACAAGTGCCTGGAGAGGATTGATGCAGCAGTCATTCTGTCTTTGCTGGAAGATGGTGAGGTCCATCTCCATCAAATCTCAACAACCACTCTGAAAATTTTTCCAGAGTGTTACTTTTCTTTTGCACTAGCCACAGACAGCACACTTCCTCCAGCCAAGCCCAAGAACTCATCAGAATTGGATGTATCCTGTGCCTGCTTGGTATTCATCAGGAGGATTTTCCTAGTTATCCCCAAACCCTCAAAGACAGGCTTCCAGCAGCTCAGACTGAGCATGAAATTTGAAGCACCTTAAGAAGAAGTGAGAAGGTTCCAAGCCCCATCACCTGTTCATGAGATGAGGGCAGAATTTATTGTTTAAATGTGTGTCTTCAACTCTCATTTTGAAGACAAAGGTAAATAAGAACTTTTGAGGCTGAAGAAGATGTTCAGCAGATTCATTAGAGTCCTCATGCTGTGTGCCTGCACAGAAATCCATAGTGGGGATTTTGCTGACTACCCCCAAATCTGCAGAGTTGGACACACGTCAGCTTGCCCCGAGTGCTAGAAGACACACATTGGGGAAAATTAGAATGTCCTTTAAAAAGTAGAGGCTGGTTTTTTCTGGCTTACAACTTCTAATAACTAAATATTCCTGTTATGTTACTATTGCCTTGATAATAAATAGCCTACACTGTTTCTGTTTTGTTCAATGTTATTCTCTTAAACGCCTATTGCTTTATAAGCACACACAAGTTTATTACAGATTTTTCTCTTGCAATTCCCTCTAGTTAAAAAAAAATAACATTAATGCTACTGATAAGGCTATGTCCTTTCGGTTTGCTCTCATTTGAATAGTTCCTGCTACTGTGCCTTTTCCTCTGCAGCATCCCATCTGGTGACCCAGATTAGCTGGCTTTGTCCCAGGTTTATCTTGCTTTTGCCTCACTTGCTTAAAATATCCAGTTATGCTAAGGGCATTCTCTCTTCTACCAAACACCAAGAGAAGGGTTTTACTGAGTAACTTTCTGGGGTTAGCCACATATTTTTTTTTTTCCCCAGATTAAATCCAGAAGCCTTTTAAAGAATAATCCTTTCTATCTAACCGTGGGCAGCCAAAACTGAGGAATAACCATCAATGACACAACTGATGCAACTACACTCATGCGCACCACTTCACATATATTCAGTTCTGATGGAAAAAAACAATGCATGGATCTGTCCCAGCTGAGTCACTGACTGAATCTATTCTAAAAGCTAAAGGCCTCCCCCAAGATCAAACATACCAGCATGAAAAACCTATTAATGTCCTGTTAATATTCTGCTAACCTATTAGCACTGTAAGAGGGTGCCCATGGGATTCTGAATCCCTGGGTCCAGGGGTGGGATAGCACAGCCAGCCTGATAGCACAGGTTGCTTGGGAGCTGTGAGGGACACGTAAGAAAAGAAGTACCACTATCAATTTATGACTTCTTTCAGAGCCTTATGGCCACTGAGACAAAACCAACAAGGAATCTTGTAGAGGAGCCATTAAAAGGAGAAATAAAAGCTTACCAGGACTGGTTGAGACTCCTTGCAGTATGGCTGTGCAGGAAAAGTGTTTGGCTCTCATGTCCACAGTGCTTTAGAACATAAATAATTATATTAAGGAACCATTAGGCTTAATAGTTTGCGCCTGTCTCCTAGTGAGTCTGAGGGAGAGCTGGTAATGATTTACACCCTACCATTGCAATGTGGACACTCCTCCTTTAATTTAGTAGATAGCTTCAAAACAAGCAGACTTAAGCAGACTATTCCATTTCATGCTGAAGTTCAGACCCCCACATCAGTCTTTGGCATTTAGATCCCAGCCTGTTCCTGCTGTGAGCTGCCATTAATGTTTCTCTGACCCCACCATTCTTCTTGCCACCTGCTGGCCATTCACTTGCAGATGCTAATGGGAGTCTTGGCTATGGGGGGAGAGAAGGGCTGATTTATCAGGTCATTAGGCTTCTCTTAGTGAAGCTCCCTCAGCTACAGGCTCTGCTCTATTTAGCGAATTGTCTCCAGGCTTTTGGTCATAGTGGCAATATTTTAGGGAGAGGACGTGCATACTGAGCTAGGAGACAGCTCTAATTATGGCTATCAACATAGAAAATCTTTCCTGAGGGTTTTATGGTGGGGAGGAGAGGAGGAGGACCCATCAGCTACATATTGTCATAATCATGAGTTCCTTAGCTAGCTCATTTAGCCAATAAGTGGTCTTTGCTGTCCAGGGGACCTCAATAACAGTTAATATCTGCTTCTTATTTTTTTTCATTAACTTGCTCTATTTCCAGCACTTTATGATTTTTCTCCCCCTCAGTTATAAGATGTATTTGCATCTCTGACTCAGGAATCTTCCACTTGCAGCTTTCCTTTCTGATGTCAAACGTTTATATTCTGCCCTAGCCAGAGGTTCAGCTAGTTTCCATTCAGATTTGGAAATGGTTCATAGATGCCTAGCACATTGCAGACACAATAATGAAATACTTGTATTTTCCTCTTTATTTCTTGAAGAATAGTATAAAGATATGATGTGCTTGTTTACAGGCAAATAGGCGTAGGGCAACTAAGATGATTCAAGGACTCGAGCATCGCCCTTATGAGGAGAGGCTGAGAGAGCTGGGACTCTTTAGCCTGGAGAAGAGAAGGCTGAGGGGCGACCTTATCAATGCTTATAAGTATCTCAAGGGTGGATTGAAGGAGGAGGGAACCAAACTCTTTTCAGTAGTTGCCAGTGAGAGGACAAGGGGCAATGGGCACAAGCTGGAACACAAAAGGTTCCACTTGAATATAAGGAAAAACTTCTTCACAGTGAGGGTGACTGAGCCCTGGAACAGGCTGCCCAGGGAGGTCGTGGAGTCCCCTTCTCTGGAGATTTTCAAGACCCGCCTGGATGCAGTCCTGAGTGGCATGCTCTGACATGCTCTGGGTAGTCCTGCCTTGGCAGGGGAGTTGGACTAGATGATCTCTATGGTCCCTTCCAACTCCAAAAAAAATTCAGTGAAATTCAGTGAAATTCAGTGAAATTTGCTGCAGTCAGAATTTTTGGTGTTTTCTTTTCCTGCCCCAGTCCCTCCTCTCTGTAGTATCTGCTGTTGTGAATACTGAATATGAGGGCAAAACTCAATATGATTCTCAGGAAGATCCTTAAGGATACAGAGGACTCTGACCTTGGCCAGGTAAGAGTAAGAGGAACCAGTTTTAACTGGGGCTTTGGCTTAACTTTGGCATCCTTCTTAAAGTACTTTTGTTGGTCCAGGTACCTGGTAAGTTGACAGCAGGATGTTAAGTTACTTCATCTAAGATATTTTTTTGCCCTCTTGAAGAAGAGCACTTATTTATCTTGAATAAAAATTATAGTAACTGCTGGACTTAAATGTTGCTAATGAAAGCTTCACCGCATGAAGTGTTCTAGCCAGTGTCATAGGGCACAGAGAAGAAAGACTGAGCAACGTGCTATTTTCAGCAAATGATGTTGCCCTATCAGTTTCTGTAGAGAAAAACAAGCCTGAAGCAAGCTTTTTCTGAAGTTGAGACCAATTAATAAGGGAGAGAGAACTAGCATTAAATTCACTGAAATGATAGGCACATTCCCCTGCCCATTGACACATTAAATGACTTTTGTTGCAACTCTAATTTGGCCCCTAAGTGAGGGCCTCACTTGGCCCGCTAGTGTTTGTGGCTTGCCTCTAAAACAACTTATCTGAAGTTTATTTTTTTGCTTCTTTATATTTCTGCTATGTTTTGATTTTATTTATCTGAATTTCATTCTACATTTTCATTTCCTCTGCTGAGATGGTGACTTCCCTGGGAAAGGGCCACAAGTCTCTGTTCACCATTTTATTTTGCTTGCCCCTAATTTGCTGTCCCTGAACATTCAGTTTCATTAGTGATTTTGAAGTACATTATGATATGCTTAGATTTTTGTGCAGCCTTTAGAAATAGATTATGATTTTTGTAGATACGTGGACCACATGTTGAAAACCACTGCTACGTTTACTTGTAGCTTGGTTGACCATTTAATTGACCACTGGAAAGCAAATGTTAACAGAAAATCCGCTAATTATCAATGATTATTACAATTGAATTGAGTGCCTACTATTATTTAGTAGTGTCCCAGCAGACTGCTTTCAAACACTAGCAAGATGCAAGCAATTCCTGAGAAAGATGAAGAGCAGAGTTCTTCATCTGTGGCATTTTGCACGGAAAGATGGAGAAAGGAGATGAAGATTGTTCAGTGGAGTGGGGCACAATGTGCTTAAAAAACAATTATAACACGTGCTTATTCCTTCTTTGCCCTTCTTTCCTCTAGAGGAAGTTAAAGCATTTATTCCCTGTGTTTAATTAATGGTGAAATCTACAGGATTTTAACATTTTAACCCTCCTAGCCACCAAATTCCTGCAACGAATTAACCACACACAGCGAGATACATTAAGGAATTAACTGCCCAAGCACTCTAGGAATTGATGGGAGCCAAACATTAGGTGTGTATGGGAGTTTGAGATCTACCTAATGATGACCTCACTACATGTATATGTGTGTGATTGAGCATCTAAATACTTTTGAAAGTCTGGTATTCAGTGAGCAACTTCAAAATTACACCATTAATGAGTAGAAAAACAAGTTTACAAGTCATAGTAACAATATCTTATAGCTGGGGTGTTCTACAGAGAAAAGCTATAGTTTTGTAGACAAAGGGTTTATTTTGGGTAGTAGTAAAATTTTTATACTGGAGAAGCTCTTCAGAACTTCAGTATGCATTGCTCTAATAAAAAATGTTGGCTTTATCAACAAACTTATTGCACTGGAAGTCATTGTTTCTGCCTATTTGCCTTAATAACGAAAAGATTTTTATTATTCTGCTTCTGTTCTATCCTATCCTATCCTATCCTTATTATCCAATGTTAAACTGTGTTATGCCATCAAAAAAAGACTTGAAGAGAACATCTTCTGTATAGTTATAGATGTGAAAGTGTTTTATGTATCAACTTAGGGCTTGGGACACAAGGATTCATTTTTTCCCCACACTGATGGGTTCTGACCCAGAAGACTACTTGAATCTCAGTGTACTCAGGAATTTTGCATGGGGCTTCCCCCACTCCCCTCATCCAAGTAGGAAGGAGTATAAGGGTTATGCATTGAGGAACACTAACTATAAATTCAATCCAAGTTCCTAAGTCTCATTGATTCCGTTATGTTTAGAAATCTTTAATAAATTTCTTGGGTTTTGTATTGATGAAGGCACAGAGATGGGATTTATACTGAGCACAGCAAGGCTGTCAGCAAACCGGGCCTGAAAGGTAAAGAAAGAGAAAGAAGAAACTTTACTTGTGTGAAAGAATCTGTGGCAGGAGCAATTAACATGCCTTTTGATTTTTTTGCCTCCAAGCAGCCATCAGAATCTGTAAGACAATTATATTCCTTCCCGCTGGTGATTTTTGTCTAGTCAACCATCCCTAATTAGTGCTTCCTGGAAAACACCAGTAGCCTTGTGCATGTATACAGTTTTCCTGCCCCTGTCAGAAGGAGCATAGCAAAAAACTGAACATCTCTGCAAGGAAGTTATTTCAGCCTCTGACTGATGCAAATTAAAGACAACAGGATTGATTCTGCTCCTAGACATAACTGTAAAGATCAAAGGACCCTTCAGAAACTTGTGCTGCCTGCCTTGAATAAATCCAGTACTGCCATTCTGGCCGCATTCACAAGGGAGACATTACGCTATCTTAGGCAAGGAAAGGTTTGGATGGAGATGTATCAGCTTTTTATCAGGCCATCTGAGATAGCTGGAGAGTATGGATGAGGTGTTTGACACTTCTGCCTTTCTCTGGATCTGAGGAGCAGCAAACTTCAAACTAAGAACAATTGCTCTGGGTTTAAATCAAGTACGTCAGTCAATGAGACATTCTGAAAGGAGAGAGAGAGTGATTGCTGGTCCCCAATATAAGAAGGACATGGACCTGTTGGAATGGGTCCAGAGAAGGGCCATGAACATGATCAGAGCTGGAGCACTTCTCATATAAAGACAGGCTGAAAAGAGTTGGGTTGTTCAGCCTGGAGAAGGCTCTGGGGGAAACTTATAGCCCCTTCCAAGCTTACAGGAAAGCTGGAGAGGGAATTTTTATGAGGAAGAGTAGAGACAGGACAAGGGATAATGGTTTTAAACTGAAAGAGGGGAGATTTAGATTAGATATCAGGAAGAAATTCTTTACTGTGAGGCTGGTGAGGCACTGGAACAGGTTGCCCAGAGAAGCTGTGGCTGCCCCATCCCTGCAGGTGTTCAAGGTCAGGCTGGATGGGGCTTTGAGCAACCTGGTCTGGTGGGAGGTGTCCTTGCCCATGGCAGGGGAGTTAGAACAAGATGATCTTTAAGGTCCCTTCCAACCCAACCATTCTATGATTCTACAATATTTGAGGGGCAAAGGGATGTCACCCAAGGGAGACTTTGAGAGAAAGGAGACAAAGCCAGCTAAATAATTGTCATCTCTATAAAAACATTGCTGTGCACTTTCTTCTGTGAAAGGTTAGAAAGTGTAGTTCCATAAAGGGTTTATTTCTGATAGAAATCACATGGAAGATAAATCGTTTGTGGTCATGTGGGTGATACCCATGATTAATTTCAAGGATGTGATCTATGAGGACTACTATTGTGCTTTAGACATTCAGCAAAGTGAAGTTACCCAAGGGACAGCTCCAAAATAGGACCTGAGCAGCAGCTCGGTGCCTGTGTTTAAAACTGCCACCCTGAAAAAAACCTGCACATCTGCCACTTAGCCTTAATCTACCTTTTGATGCTGAAGCGCCTCAGGCACCTGCATTTATGAGCTGTCTATCTCTGAGTATCTAAGTCTTGACAGTGTTGAGGAGAATAGCACCTGTCTTATACTTCCCTTTTACTCCTGACAGGCTTAATCTGATAAGAACTTGCCGGAAACACATATCAGATACTTCCCAGTTTATCCCTCTTGTGAAATGGTGTCTCAGTTTCACATTCTTCTAAAATAGGGCTGTAACTACACAAATATCCCTTTTTTTCCCCTCAGTATGACAGAGTCCATATGGGCATGATGTGGTTGATTCCCTTAGTGAATCTTATTTCCCATCACGGTAGCAAAAGCTGCAACCCGAGGATATAAGCTGAAGATGCTTGTGTTGTTTGCTATGCAAATCCCTTTCATTTTTCTCCAGTTCTGAGGACACAAGCATATTCCGGTGTGGCTCTGCTACTCTACACAAACCTGGAGTGAAGTTTTCAAAGTGCCTTAATGTATGCCAAAAGTTTCAGCTCAGATGTATCTTGGGATAAAGCCCTGTAACTTGTGGTTCCTCTGCTTTTTACTTGACCAAGTTTGGCCTGTTAGGCCATGAGGCTAAATCCTGACTAAGACATTTGTTTCTTCTCTCAATACCTTTTTGACTCTGTGTGTCTTTCAAGGCACTCTCCCTGTTTGCCTAAAATATTTTTCTCCATAAACAATGGAGCTAACGAAACAATGGTGCCAATGAAGAAACAAAGTTAATTACCATGATTCTGTATCCTAACCCTAACTATCTACAGCTGTAATAATACTTACTTCTCCTCATAAATAACAGCTGATCACAGAGGATGTTCTTTTTCTTATGCTGCAAAGGGTGGGTTTGAGTCTTCGTTCTTCACTGAGATTTCATTCTTATATCTAAGACTACAATAAGATTTATAAGTGTTCATGAAGCAGATTTAGCCGTGTTTGAGAAGTGGTAGTGTATTATTATAGGTTTATGAGTGTGGTTTATAATAATTTTTGGTCTAAAGCATGTGTTCCAACTTTTATATTTTCTGTTTAACATAATCTGTACATAGTTCTTCTGGATGTTGATTGAGACATGCAGAAGCTGACACGGTCCCCAAAAGTTTTTGGCAAGGATGTTACTGATTTCCACTACCAATTCAGTAAGGAATTGTAGGGTTTCAGTCCTGCTTATAGACCAGGACTTTTAAATACTGGTACACTTTTAAAAGCTGGTACAACTACTGGCATTGCAACAGTACAGTTATTATTTCTTTCTTCCAGAAGTTGACAGAAATCTTATGTTGTTGGATCTTTTTGGCACTGTAAGTGAACCTACGGACTGTCCCAGAGGAGGCTGCTGTCGGTGAAGATGAATTGAATGAACTTGACAGTACCAAAGGCTCAGAAGTCTGAGTGCAGTGCTTGTTCTTGAGGGACTTAGTTTATTGCTGTTCCCTACTCCCTCCACCGGAGCTAGCAGGCTCAAGAGTTTCTTATCTTACTACACCCCCACAAGTGTGTCAAACACTTTTCTTTTGAAGTAACCAGTTAGCATAGTTAAATTGCACAATTTTACTTTTCTCAGCATCTATTGGGCCTGAAATGTGTTACTTCTGTTTCAGATCCACTTTGCTTTGCAAAAAGGAAGGAAATGTAAATTGTCAGACCTTCAGGCCTGGCTTTTAAAGCAAGATTTACTTGTTTATTCCTTTCATGAACTTTTCAATGTTACAAAGCAGAAGTTGCATGTTCTTTTTCTATTCTGTCTTTCATTTTAATATTGCTACTGATATTGGCATTTATCCAAGTATTCTAAACTCCATTTGATCTTGCTAGATCGATTTTTCTATTTACTGAGAGTAACACTAGGAAAATATTTGCATTGCTTAAATGGATCTGTAGGGACATTCTGGAATATCCATACAATCTTTATATAGTTTATCAGCATTGTCAGTTCTTCTTACCTAATTCTGACACTTAGATGACCCCATTATTGATTGATCTGAGCACTTCAGTCTTCTTTTTATCTTGACAGCTCTCTTAAGAGATAGGGACATAATATAGTCTCTCTTTTACAGTTGGGTGAAACCCATGAGGTAAAGTCTGGATTCATTAATTTCTTTTAAGCAATGTTCAACCTACTGTGTTTCTCTGACTCGGCTATTCCCTTATTTAGGGACTGCAGTCCAATTAAGAAGCAGACCCTTAAAGGTAAGTAGATTTACAAAAGATAAAGCAGTGAAGCATTTATATGGTATTTATTGGAAATAAGGCTCTAAATCCTGTTGTGTTGGGTTTGTTTTGGTTTTTTTTTGTTTGGTTGATTGGGTTTTTTCCAAGCATTTGGGAAACAAGATTTAAGCATTTTGATTACTCAGGGCTTATATGAAGAAGCACTCCATATTCTCTTAAGAACCTGCTCCCAGGTGGATTGCACAGAATAATGTTGCTGATTCCATTAAAAGAAAATTAATCTTAATTTTAGGACTAACCATTTTCCCAGGCTCTACTCACATGTACTTATTAAATTGCCTTGAGTGAGGAAGTTTAGACGCTGCACTGACGTGGTACAATTGTCTCACTTCAGAAATAGGGAACATCGAGACACATATCAAGCTCTCCTAGTTCCCAGATCATGTCACCAGGAGGAGTTTTTCTGACCACAACTACTTGCTTCCTTCTTTAGAAAGTTGGATGGGCTGGAGAAACTTTCACTGCTGCCCTTGTGCCTCCAGGTCTGGGTTCTCATGCAAAGAAGTAATGAAGTTTTGGAACATGGACTAGTCCCAGTCATTTCTGCTTTTCAACTTGTAGGTTTTCTAATTCCTTCCACACAGAAGACAAGAACCATCTCTTCTATTGGAGTCCTGTTGACAAGTTTGTACCACAGGCATTTGAAGACTATTACTCTCCTTTGCAATTGGTGGGGCCATGAGGACAAAAATACAAGAACATTCACTTAAAAAAGCAGTAATTAAGTTGAACTTCTGTTGAACTTAATGTCATGCCGGGATCAAGGGAAAAGGTAGCTTTTGCACCAAATGCTTATGTCTCACTTGCTTATTTAGAATCTAGGTTTCTATTCTAAGCTGCTTACTGATGCTCCCTCCAGTTTTGACGGAGAACTCCAGAGGGTGATTGATCACAGGTAAGAAGGCTCAAAGTAAAGGTAGGTGAATGTCTTGCTACCTTGATTTTAGACAACTGGCTTAACCTTTATCTTTTAGGTGACATCTTAAATCCTGCCCTAAGGAAAAAAAAATGAGATAAATATTGTACACAGACATCCACAGTAATTAAAATAGTTCATAATGGTAGCAGTGTTGACCTTTTTATCTCAACTGCTGCTGAAACTTCAATTTTTGTTCCACAAAAATTAAGCAAAACTATCAGAGCACCTGAAAAAGAGTAATTGGATTCTCTCTACTGAATAAACACAGTATTAAAAAAAAAAAAAAAAAAGTAACTGTCTTGACTTGTTCTCCTTAGGTGTAATTTTGTAGAAAGAACCAATGAAGGGAGTGAGAAACATGGCTCAGAAGAAAGCATTCATTATTATTTCTATTTTGAGACATGGATACTGAACCCTCTGCTCTGTGCCGTGTTACTCACATGGCTGCTCGGTCCCTTGATAAAACAAGATCAGGGTCTACCAGCTGCATCTGACTGCTTCACTGAAACAGTAGTTATTAACTATTTAGAGCTCTTTACTCTCGCCCTGACTGTGATCAGTACACATTTTATCTACAGTCTTGCCTCAACTAGTGTCTTTAGGCTGCAAATTTCTGCTGTAAGAAAAACAGTTTGCTGCAAGTTTGCAGCACTTGCACAGTGGAGTTCAAGTTTAGATGCCTTCTATAAATCATCATTGTGGAGCTAATAGTGGAGGTTTGATTGGATCTTTTATTCCTGATAAGAAACTTTGTTTTCTACATGTTACTTTTTCCACTCTGTAACAAAAAGTACTTTAACCCAACCTTGTAATTTTGAGAAAATTGAGACTATGCAGCTGCTGGAGCTCACAGTGTCTGACAAATACTTTTCCTTCAGGGTTATGTCAATTATGTTGTTACAGAACATGCTGAGCCTGGATCCATTTTTTTTTTTTTTTGACATGTCACTAGGAGTTGTCATTTGTGATGACGGATGAAATGGTTACTTTTAGACAGCACTTTCTTTAGAAAGTTGCCCATTCTGGAGAAAGATCAGTGTTTAATTGCAGGTTGGAACCACCGTAATTTTTTTTTATTAAGCAATCTGGTACTTGAATAAACTTGCCTCAACATCTATGAATATTTGTGTATCCACACCAAATACAGATGCAAAAAGCTGCAATATCCTTTTTCCACCATGAAGCTATTTAGAAGCTCTTTTAGCTTTTTGCTTTTTGTCCCCCGCACCCAGGCTTTTGTGATTTCCAGTCTGTATTTCTGTAACTGATATTATTCTGAGATAAAAGCACAGAGTTTGATTCAATGCCTTATGATTTAATTGAGTTTCCTTTGTTTTCTATTGGGTGTAGGATCAGAAACATCCTGTAAGTTTTTAAATAACATGTCACAGTTTCTGCCTAGCAAAGTATCTGGAGCCAGCAATGAGCCCAAATGCTGACAGGTTTGATTACCCATGAAGCTGAATTGTTATTACGGTTTCTGGCATGGTTTTGGCCATTCATTGGAAGTAATTTCTAGATTTGTTCACATTAATTAGCATGAGCCATTGGTTTTATTTTCAAGAAGCAGTTTGGATGAAGCCATGTGTCCAGCTGTGAGCCATGCTGTGCCAGCATGTTGAAGGAGAACAGTCCTTGCCCCATTTTAGACAGAATACAGATTGATCCCCATAGTCTACAATACAGTAGCTCAGCACAGTCTCAACAGATCTCAAGGAAAGACAAATTTTAGGACTCGGGCATTTAAGGGGCAGAAATCCTTCCCCCTGTTTTTTGACATTCATAAGTATCTCTACCAAGGCAAGTGTGAAATGAGCACTTTCAGGCCATACTTTGCTTGACCTATTTTGGAACCCTACACTAGGATGAGAGAAACCACACATGCAAAGCTTTATATCTCAGACATAATAGTTGGAAGACACCCACCAGAGATGCTGTAGTGTTGTGTTTAACTCCCTATTGAGGATCTGTCGTTGGTTGGATGACACAAATTATACCCAAAAAGTTTGTTTCCCAACACTATTTGGGAAAATATCTACAATTGATAGCTCAGCTGTTCCACCTGGGAAAGTCACAGTCAGCAGAAAAAAATTAGTATTTCCAGAATGATTCATCATGCCTTTTTAGATGTGTATGTAAAGTGAATTGTGCCATAGGCTTCACTGGTGGTGTTGATCAGATCTCCCACGAAGAGAGCCCAGGCTCAAAAATTAACATTATATCTGTATAGGCATTTATGTTCAGTCAAATGTTTTTACCTTTTAATCCCCAATATCTATAAAATGTAGAACAGACATGTGGGAAAGGAAGATGTTACTGTTTCAGTGTTCATGGCTGTGCTGATTCAGTCACCTCTGAATTCAGTGAACATAATTTTAGCTTGTTTCGCTCAGAATTTGGGTCTAGTTTTGCCTCACAGTTGAATGCTATGATTACTAGGCTGTAGTATATTCTTGAGGGTGAGCTTTGGAAGAGAAAAATCCAGCCTGCATCTTGAAAGCTGTCTTTACAAAAACATTTTTTTGGTATAGATATAGTTCCATGTAAGTCTGCCTCTACCAAAAAAGATGTCTGTAAAGGGGATTGGGGAGGAGGGTGGGGGGGGAACACAACACCCTAATTATCTTGCTCAGTAGTCATTCTCACAAAGTTCCTAATACAGATATTCTGATTATTTATCCATTCATTAACACAGGTATGTATTTGGGAGCAGTAGGTAACAAAAAATCCTGTAGTTGATCCATTCAGGATTTTTATTTTACTTCAGTCTTGGAAGTGACTCAGACTATGGGTTATTAGGGAGCTTGATATTTATTTTTTTATAGCACAGAACTAATGAATGTTTGTGAAGAGTAAATATCCTCATCTGAGTTTATCAGTTTCTACTATCATACTTGCAGCTTTCTTTCGGACTACCCTGCAACATCTTACTCTAGTTCATCTATGGAAAATTCCAGTGAAGTCTAAATGACCGATAGAAACACCCAGTTATATCTGTTGATATTTGTTTAGCTGATATTTGCTCTGTAGAAAACTTAGATCCAGACTTTTATTAAGTACAAATCAGCATATCTCCATTTCATTCTTACTTCTCTTTGCAAAATGATATGATGACTGAATCTGGTCTAGTGTTAATCAATTCTTTCCCACATTGGGTACTGCTTAAACCAGTGTTTTCGTAGCATCACTGAGGCAACCGGGCTTCATTTATATCTGGAATGTTTGCTTAACAGAAGTATTCCTATGTTTATTCATAGTGTTATTTTACATATTTAAAGAAATAAAATCATTTTTGGAAAAGTTTGTCACAGGAGAAGAGATGTGTCTGTGTTTCCTTGGAAAGCCAAATTAATTCCTACAAAGGTGACAGATGGTGATAAAAAAATCTGTTTCTTCCTTAAGCACCTTTGAAAATGTTGCTTTCCTAGATCTCCGGCAATGACTGCCCAATTAACCAGCTGAAACCTCAAATTAATCCCTATAAGTAATTTAATCAGTAGCAATTAGACTTTTTGGACGATCCAAACAAGCTTGGTAACCAGTAATTCAGTGCTTTAGAACAGAAAGACAAGGGGCCAGAGCATACAAAACATGTTTTATTCCTTACCAAGCTTACAGCCTAATTTTCCTGATCAGAGTAAGATGTGGGAATCCATCTGTTTCCAGTTTCTGCTTTTAAGTGAGTACTTAAAAGATATTAGAAACTTAAGAATGACATGTTTCCGTGTACCTGGAATTAGAAAGTTTTCCCACATGCTATGATGACAGCAATCTTAAAGAGAAGATGCATGGCTCCACCTGCCTTTACCTTCTCATACTCATCCTTACAGGCAGCTGACTATAACCGCTGCCACCACACTGCCCAGAGCAAAAAAGGAAATAGAATTTAGTGAGACAGCCCAAGGAGTCCACAGCTCTGCCTAAGTCAATGTGGCCAAATGGCTGCAAGCTATAATTAACTCTGTCTCCCAGAAGTCCTCAGAGTCTGAGGCCATAATACACCACATACCAGGGAATCCCAACTAGCAGTCATTTTTCTTGGGAATTGAAGGTTTGCTCTATAGCTATTCAACTCATCTGCCCATTTGAGGGAAAAGTGGCTTAAAAGCACTTTAGAGAGGGTGTCAGGACTCTTGGCTCCTTTGGCCACGTGCTCATAGAGTGTCAAATGAACCATTTCCATTCTGCTGTACAATCAACCTGGAGAGAAAAAAGTCCATTAGGGATAAGCTGCCTCTTGATTTCTCCCAACTGCCCCATGATAGAAACAAATCTGGAAATTGCTTCACATTAAAGCCAGATAGCTAGGGTCAGTGCTGCCAGGGAAAAGACAGCATAATTTTCGAAACAATGAAACCCCCTCACTTATGGGATGTGGGAATGAAGCTGTGTAGCCAATTTAATCCTTGCAGATCTCTGACTTTATCAGCCTACACACTATTATCCCTTTCACCGCTGGCTAGAACCTGCGTTATAGACTTGTCACTCCAGCAAGGACCTGGAGGAATTATATTAACTCTTGGGCTGCTGCCAGGCTTCCCACTGCAGAACTCCCACTGACCTAGCAAAACATGACTGGATTGGTTTTTCGGCTTCATTCTGTAGTTAGAAAGGCAGGCTCTACCGTAGCTAAAGACACTGTCCTTGTCCAGTAGTCCCATATGTAACCTTTCTGTTGGGAAAGCAGCAGCAGGGATTGAATCCCAATTTAAAATACAGGTTCTAGCCCTCACACCCTGACCGCAGAAGATTATTTTCTACTTCTTGCAGCAACCTCACAGTTTAGGATTTTATAACTTGCTGAATGGTAAGAACTTAAGTTGCATGGAGGTCTTGGTGATATTTGTTTCCATAAACTTTGCACACTCCTCCAGCTGTTCCTGTTGGCCATGCCTCACATTGCTCCTTACTCCCGCTTACTTCTATTTCATGCCATTTCCTTTTTCTGCTCAGCACCTCTTAGTTGGACCTCTCTCTGTGGTTGTGATAGCTATTCTAAATTCAGAAAATTTGCTAATCATTAATATTTCAGGTAATAGAAAAATTAAACAATCTCCCAGATCATAGGAAACTCTTAAATCACTTTTTTCTGTCCTTCTACTTATCTTGAAAAAGCTTCTCAGATAAATTCATCTGCTTTCATTCTATATTCCTTTTATTTGTACAGTCAGCAAAGAAACCTGCAGACAGCTTTTGCACCTCCAGATGGACAGAATGTAGGCCTTTTCCTGGGGTACTATTTTATTCCATATTCGGTCATATTTCCAAACTAGTTCCCTACTAGTGCAAATCAATACAGCCACTCCAATAAACAGGACTCCAGATTTGTCGGTTAAGGACGTGACTACTTTTCCTCTAAACCTTTACATTTCTGTCCCCCCCATCATGCCAATTTAAACCAGTGCCAATCTATTGGTGTTAATGGAGTTGGGCCTGATTTATAACGTTGTGACACTAAAATCAAACTGAAAACCCATAAAACTTTTAATTAAATCATTTTAACATGCAGTAATCAATGTAACCTACTTTCATGTGAATTATTTTACTTAGAGAAATAAATCATCATGAATTAATTCTGTATTTCTTCAAGATAAAATTGACAACAAGCTATTTACTGTGTGCTCATGGCACTGAAGGACTCTACAACATTTCTGCGTAGTCCTTATCTGCTACTGGTGCTTTTATTCATATTTTTGTACCACAATCTACAATAATTTATCAAAAATAATGTCACTGACCTGAGTAATTCAAACTGCATGTTTAGTTTTCCTTAGCATTAACCTTTCAACCTCACTCTCCCATTTTTGGCATCCCCTCTAAGACAACAGAGATCCCTGATTGACTGAAAATTTTTGAAGAGAATAATAAGTATTTGGGATCAAATGGAGCAAGATAATAAATGGTGTTGGGACTTTGTTCTTCTTGATATCCCTCTAATCTTTTGTCCGACGAGCTCCATCCAATTCACAGAAGTCAATAAGGACTGCCTGCAGACTGTGCCTCTTTCACTGGTCCCAAAAGGATGAATATGTCCCCTGAAGTTTGGCTGGTTCAGGATATACAGCTGCAAGGCATTTGTGAAGCTTCAGCAGCTCATAGGATGGTGGTTGCCATCATCCAGGCTTCCCAGATATGCACATTCGGTGTGGCATTGCACTGAGAGTACATCTGACCTCCATTGTCCCTCAGTTTCTGAAATGGGTCACAAGAGTAAACCAGATGAATTCAGCTAATTGGTAAATATTACCCTGAAAGTTGATTCCTTTTCAATGTTTAATTTCACACACACACACATAATGAACCCCTTTTCCTCATTGAGACCCTAATATTGTTCTGCCTTAGCCAGTGAAACAAAAGCATTCACAATGAGCAAGTAAAAATACTGTAATAATTGAGCTCAGAAAAATATACATTATTAAATTATCACAACCAGAAATGATCTCAAACTCCCAGTAAAGGCATGAAACCCTAACTCTTCTTCACAGCTACTGTTACACTTGTTGCTTTAATTTCCCTCCTGAAAGGACAGAAGCTTCCAAGTCGCCTTACCATATGTGAATTGTTGTTGTTAGGACGACTGCTGCAATTTTGCTCTGTTAATTCAACTTCCCAATTCCCAGCTGTAGTTTTTGTTATTGCTGTAATCCTTTTCACCTCAGTAGACAATGCACTTTTATTTTCCTCCTGCCCTGCTTGAATAAATAGTGGGAAAATGTCAATAGTTGTTCTGGAGAGCCTTCTCAGACGTGGCGCTTCATAAATATCATTGAAGAATGTCACCTTTCTAATGTTGTTGCAATAATTAGTTTTAGAATAATAATAGTAATTTTGCTTATCGTAGCAAAAAAGAAGCAGAAAACATCAAGGCAGTAATCCAAAAAGAACTCTGCTTTACCGCACTGGAGGGATCTAAACCTACCAGACACCTTGATCGACTCTAAAATGTCCTGTGTATCGAGGATTCTGCTCCCAGGTGAACCTCCCAGTGCTCACACCACTCCTACCTGTGTATGGGGGGTTCCAAAGCTACTTGTCTCTGTGCCTTGACTGCAGCAAGAGCCCAAACTCCTTGTTATGCATAAAGCATATCTAAAACATATCTTTTAAAACTGGACTGCCTGCAAAGTAATTTATAGCAGTTTTATTTTAAAATGCACTCAGGCTAGCAGATGTGCCTGCAGCTTAATGGCTAGCAGAAATTATCAGGAATTGGAAAGATAAAAGCTCAAGTCTCTCCTCACTCTGAGACAGATTTAGGCCATGCTTATGCTACTTTTAAGGTAGAGCCTTTCCTCACCTGTGAAGACAGTGTCTCACTCATGCTACATTTTAGCAGTGGTAAAGGAGCCTTTCCAATGTGGCAGCATCACCCACTGACAGCTGAAGGATTTTCTACAAAGTAGGTGGTGTTTGATTATGAGAAAAAAGGCTCATTTCCACAAACACAGAGGAACCAAAATAACTGAGCCTCAGCTGCTCCCAGGGTTGTCCCAGGACAGCTTTGGACTCATGGGCTGGGAGTGAGACCCATCACTGTAAATTAATGGGGGAGGTCCCTAGATTACCCTACAGACTGAAAGGGGGTTTACTGCTTTGGGGTATGGGGCTCAGGAAGGGATGTAGGAGAAAAGCATCCTGATATGGTACAAAACTTATTATGAGATGGTTAGGAGAAGGAGCAAAGGCATGAAAAGGCAGGGATTGAGGTGGCTGGAGGGGGACCAATCATGGGGAAATAGAGAGATAAGGGGATAAAAGGGGTCACTCACATGTAAGCAGTGGACACCTATCTGGCCATGCCCTATGCTTGATTAATATCATCTGTCCTGTCTCCTCATTAAACTCAATTTTCCTGGTGAGAGGCTCCCTAATCCCTGTGCATATTTGTCTGTGCAACTCTGAGTGCAGCAACCAGAGTCACACTATGGGTTGGAGGGTCTCTGTGTCTAAGGTGCCAGAAACTGGAGAGACCAGAATGTGGATGTGTATCTGTGCGTGGGGACTACTGAACATCAAGCCAGACTAGCCTGTGAGGGAGATATATGGCTTGGGAGCCAGGTATTGGGATGGAAAGAAGGCTGGGCCAAATACTGGAGAGAATGAGGCTGGTGAGTTGACTGCTGGAGGGATGAACGCATCCAAATCATCTACTGGGGTTTGAGGGTCATCTGAGCCCACCTGCATGTATATCTCTGAGTGTGAGGAAACTAGAAGATCCAGGGCGAGATACTAGGTAGACTGAGTGTCTAAGGCCAGTTACTGAAGGGTTCTATAGTGTCTGCCTGTGTATGCAAAGGTGTATAGCAACTGGAGCACATCTGTAGGCTTTGATGGCTTATATACTCAAGTGCCAGCAGCTGGGCAGTCCAAGGTTCCAGGGCTTGGTTTTGGATAGGCTGAATGTCTAAGGCCAGTTGTTGGAAGGATCTATAGTCCATATAAGTATGTATTTTCCACTAACTTCACCTTGATCAGCCAGAGAGGGGAAGACCATGAGGTTATAGGTGTTGTTTGTGCTTGTGTGAGGGCTTTGTTTTCTCTCCATGGTGATCTTTATGGATTCCACGTGGTTTATATGTGTGTGTGCGTCTCCTGGAAATCCACACCCAGCTGTCCTACTAGCTGGACCTGGGGTCATGGAGCTGCAGCTTCACCTCTATGAGCTATCAGATTTATCAGCTTCCTGGCAGGTGATACAGCTGTAGTCAATTTATTTCTGGAGTGGTCAACAGGAGTTTGTTACATAAAATAGTGAAGTATAGCAGGCAGAAGGAAGTTTTAAGTTGGTGCTGAATATAAAATTTGAAGAATATGAATCCTGAAAGAAGCAAAAATGTAAATGGATCCTAAATATATTCTTTTACCTTTCTTCTGTGCCACCTGGTACTTTTTTTTTGGGAAAACGCTCATAAAATTCATGTTCCAATAAATAGCAAAAGGTCATTTCATAATTATTATGATCATTTTCATTAAACGGCCTCCATCTAAACAACCCTGGTGTGATTGCTCTGAAATGAATTACCTTTTCTAAATTAGTTCTGCCAAAAGCTAAATAGACTCATATGAAACTAGAATGAAAATTAATATTAGAAGAAATTTTGTATAGTTTGAATACTGTTGTGATCAGCAATTTTGGGACAATGTGTCCCATTTGGATAGGCAACATAATTGTAAATGCAACTTGTACTAACAAAGCTAAACAACAAGTCCAGGGAAGCACTTCTCAATCATCTTCTCAAATCAACTCTGTTATAACACATAGCGCTGGTCTGCATTACTTTGCACTTTACTGAGAGAGGAGGAAGAAAAGCTGCACAAGTGGCAAACTCCTAGATGAGAGTATTCATGCACAATGTAGCAAAATTCACAGGCTGCAGAAAGCAAGAAGCAATAAGTCTATAAACCATATGGGAGCTACGGACCAGGAACCATGATGAAAGCCCTGTTATTGTTATTACTTTCTTTAGCAGTAAGAGATCATAGACATTTACAATTTGAGCTAGAGGAAACATTTACAGACTTAGGCACAGTAAATGTGGTTTATTCCCTATGTTTCAGAAGTAATTTTCCTTCACACACGCACTCCTGGAAAGTACTTCTATTGTTATAAGGTGAATAATGTGTTTATAAATTGGTGAACTGAGGCATAGAAACCTAGTCTGCAGTTTCCAAAACAATATTTCTACTAGTGAATTCAGCACGTTTTAAAACAAATTCCCCATAATCCATTCTATTCAGTAGGGGATTCCCATGTAAATTCTGGGGTTTAGCAATACTTGTGGGAAGTATCAACAAAGTTTAAGACCCAGATTACTCATATTGGTGTCAGCAGTTTTCATCAAGCTTCCTTCCTTAGATTTCGAAGACTATAGAACTAATCATCAACGTACATCAAGCCAGTTATTTTGTTGCCTCCTTCTTGTAGGAAGAATAAAATAAAATTTTTTTTTAAAAAGATTCTCTATAGTAAGAAAACCAATACAGAGTACTAGCAGTGCCAAGATACCTGGGAAAGATCAAGATAAACTGTGTGGGGCAAAACTTTGCTTAAACCTTTGGTCTCTGCTCTAGCAGGGAGACCAAAAATGTCACGTTGACATTCATGGGCTCTTTGTATGTAAGAAGGGAATAATGAAATTAATCCTGAAGTATGTCCGAGAGGTGTCTTGGGAGGCAGATCTCTGTGCTGAAGATAGGCATTAAAAAAACCCCAAAAGTTTGTGTCAAAACAAGCTTTAAAGGTTGCTTAGTAGTAAATTGATGAATAATTCCCCAGCAGTGGGCAAGTCCAGATCATAGAAATGTCAATACTGTTACCTACAACCAGACTGAGTCAGGTGACCCTTTCTGTTCCAGCTTTGGAGTTTTACTGAAATTAGTCACCTTGGGAGCTAAACAGCAGAGAAGACCAGATTTTTGGATCCATGGTGGTGATACATACTGGTCACAGAAACTGGGTATATCTCATACAGTTGAGCTTTGCTACGCAGTACAGATCCTGTTTGGAAATTACTCTGGGTCTCTGCTAAGCTAGTACTTCACTCTACGTTCTTCAGTAATGCACTAGAAAGGAGCAATGTAAATACATGCTGCTTTCTCCTCCTGCAATACATTATCAAACTGTTTTACTTCATAACTGTGATCCTATTATGCACTTTTCAAAGGAGAACAGTTAAAACATCAAGTGATTTTGAATCACTTAGGTTCAAAGAGTTAAGTGTGAGTTGATTAAGTCTAGGAGTTTCAAAGGACCATAGAATACAACTTCTTTGGTATTTCAGTGGGACTTTGAGAGTCTGAAATTTCCAGATCCTATAAATGAGCAAAGATATGGTCTGCCACACCTTCTACACTTCAGCAGACATTGGAATAATCTGTTGTGTTATTTAATGTTGAGAAACGTGATAGCAAAACTATCACTATACTACAGATATTTTTGTTGAAGAAATTCTCTCCCTAATTTATTCGTTTTAAACTGTAGATGACGATGCTGTTTATACCCTAAAAGAAAGGAAGGTAAACAGGCTAGCAGTTGAATTCTATTAGATATTCTTGCAGGCAGATACATTTCTAGTCCTCTGAGTCTTCAGTTTTTGAAAGAGTTTTGCCAGGTCTGGAGATGAAAGAGAATGAAGCCCATTAAAATGGTGCATGTTTAACAACAATATTTAATTAGCATGAAGATGCACACTTTATATTCTACAGTTTCATGCATGTTACCATTTCTTATTCGCTTTAATTGATTCTGTATCATCCACAGGTTAGAATATCAAATTTTTATGACTATAATACTATATGTAATACTTAATGTCTGTATTGTTAAATCTCTTTTCGAAGAGCTCTTTTCAAAACTGTGTTCAGCTGAACTGCTTGATTGAAGGAGCACTAATTTTTCTCCAAATCTAATCAATTTCTAACAAACCGTATAAAATCAGTTAGGAATACATGCACTTGTAGGTTTGTTGTTTTTTTTTTTTTTGCCTAGAAACACACAAGGGCAGCGAGATTTCATTTGAATCTTACAACATAGCAAAAAAGAATTAAAATGTTAATAACGCATGAAAGTTATATTCCAATATTAATTTTCAATGCACTTGGCAAATGTTGCAGCTAATTAAATTTATAACAATGCTGTGGAGTCAAGGAGTAAATATTTTCATGCTGAGAACATCTGAGGGTATATGAAGACAAAATTAGGGGAAAGCTACTGGCAGAGGGCAGACCTCCAAGCCTGAACTGGCAGCACTACCACGTCCCTCTTTGTCCCAGAAGTAAACCAGAAACAAAAATCAGGAAAATTATTTCACAGTTCAGTGTATAGTGCCCAGTTAGCTCGCCAGAGCTGTGTGCTAGTAGTTAAAACAACCCCTGTAGAAAATGAAAACTAAAGTACTTTGGAGTTCACATATCAAGGGGAGCAAGCTCCTTTAAGGTCTTGGGTATATCAAGTTTGCCAAGGTAAATTCATCTGTGCTTAATCTTCTCTGACCACCAGCCCATCCTCTGCTGTTGGCTTAGTATTTTCTGAGGTTGTTGCTGAGATTGATTCCTTTGTTATGGTCTGCTCTGGTAGCATTGATTTAGCAGAGTGATACGTGAAATATACTACTTGTTCCATTACTAACCAAAAATGAAGTCTTCTGAAAGAATCAATTCTCCTTAAAATTAATCTGAAATAACAGGGAGAAATTCCCAGATCTGATACAAGCCAAATCTTCATGCCAAAACCCTTTTGTTCTCTCAAAGGATGTGTAATGAAAGCCTAAAGCTTCATGTGAGGAGTTTCACGATTTTTTCATGTGAATTAAAGGATAATGGACTACTTAATACATTAATGGGCTAATAATGGATTAATTAATGGATAGCCATCAATACATGATGGATCTATCTCACCATCAAAGAAAGGACCATACTGCCACAGAATCAGAGCATCTTATATCTGACAGCACATATATCAACACTCCCATGAAACAGCAGACCCACAGGCACATGAAGATGATGGGACTTCCATATTGGGCTTTAGATGGAGTCAGGACACCAGCCCCCTCTGAACTTACAGTATTTGAAACATTTGAACTCATACCTCTGTAGAGGTCCAGAACCACCCTTGTGTTTGTGGCCTTGAGCAAATCAATACTTGCTTATAATGCGGTGGCAGTTTTTGTCCTTTGCTTACATGAAACACCTGACAGGCACTTCTGGTGAAAGGAAGCTGGACTCTCTTTAATAATATATATATATAGCATTAATATCTTTATTAGTAGGATGCACACGGGAGTCCCATTGTGGTTGATGTGCTCTACTTCAGAAGTTGGTGCATCACAGAAAGAGATTTAAAAAAACCCTACCCACTCTATACACAAACCACAGATCCTTTTGCTGTCACTGGGAAGCCTAGTGCCTATGGATGGAAGATGGGACAGAGGACACCTCTTTCCCTTTACTGTTTTGCCACTGGCTTGTTGGACAGCTGGGACAGGACACGTTGTGTGTTTCTGTCTCTGTCTACTTCACATGTGTTTCACACTTCATCTGTAACAGCACACAGAGGTATCCCTTGGTTGTCTGTGAGAGAAAAAAAAAAAACACAAAAAAACCACAACAAAAACCCAACAAAAAACCTCATACAAAACAAACCAAGAAAGACCTCAAATAAACAAAAACAACCCAAGCCAATTTATGCAAAGTTTAGTCATTTGGGGTGGAAACATGGAACCTTTTTTGTACAGCAGTACATGACCTTCTGTCCTTAGATGTCTGCAGCGAGTGGGAGATACACTTGCTCATGTATCTTAAGAGAATTAATATCTGGATTACCATAGTTTATTGGGATGGCTCTAGGAAACCGGGGACTATACTCAAATTCTTTAATAATGTTTGAATCCCGTGACAGCTGCTCTACAAAATGCTTTCCTAATTCATCAATTGTAATCTTCTGCTTTCAAATCTGTAAGATAAAAAAAAAGGAAGAAAAATGTTGGGAGTTTACAGATTGTCACCTCAGGCTCTTTGGGTTTTTGGAGAAGGATTTTTCGCTGCTGTTTTTTTGCTTGTTTGTTTGTTAGTTTTTCGTCTTGTTGTTGCAAATCATGTGAATAACATAGATACTGAAAGAAGCTACCCTAAAATAAATAGTCTTTAATCAAAGCTAAAAGCAGGGGATCATAAATGTTGCATCTTCCTACATTCCACTTTGGACTCTTTTACCCTGTTTTATGTATTCAAACCCAATCTATTAAGCTGAATAAATTGAGCTTTTTGATTGACAGGCTTCTCAAGATTAGGTTTTATTTCTGTTCGTATTTTCATATTGTGAGTATTATCACACCACCAGGATAGAAAGAATTTCACTTTTAGCTATGCTTCAATGCTGTTGAATCATAGCAGCCAAATACTACCTTCAAGCCCATCTGTCCAAGGAGAAAAGGAATCAATTTGAAGTTTATCTGTGCAGAAACCGTTCATAAATCACTGAGTTATAGGAAACACTATATCAGCTTCAGAAACTTTACTTCGTTATTAACAGCTTCCATTTTGTCAGTCACAACCACTAAAACTGTATCAAGTTTAAAGAACAATGATTTTTTTGAGAGTTTTTGCAAATAAATCATGGGATTTTTCTGCTTAATACTTCCTTGTTAATACTTGAGGTTTTTATTACACTCAAATATTTATGGAGCTTGTCCCTACAGTAGTAAAGGGTGACATTTTTGTTGTCTGGGTTTGGGTTTTTTTTCTCCATAGGAATTACTGTTTCACATTATTTCATGATTTCAGAAACTGATGCTTCAAGAAACACAACAGCTCTCAAGCCCTGATGAAAGCTTTTGATTTCATCACAAAAACAGAAGCGTATCATGCTCTGCTTGACTTGTGGTGTCACCATCTCTTGTGGTGTCTTCAGTTTCACGGTTCCAAGATTGCAGACTTTGCTTCACAACACCCAGAAAAACAACAAAGACCCCCTAATGCAAAGCCTAGTCCAGTGGTTCACAACATAGGTTTGCAGGAGATAAGTCTTTCAGGGATGTCCTGTGGACTTCCCTTGATCCTTGGCTTCAGTGTATCCTCCATGATACCCCTTGGAGTCCACACAGCACAACGGTCACTGCCCAATTTACCTCATCTTCCAGTGAGGAGCCATACAGCAAATCCAATTCTACAGCTTCTTTCCCAATTCAGTTACAACTATCATTAATCACCATGTTAAAGCTTGATGTTGTGGACGTGGTAGTTCACTCCTCTGCAAGGAAATTTCTTAGCACTCTGCATAATACTCTTCCAGTATCACAGCATATCCCACTAAAAGAACAGAGAATTAAATGATGCAAACTCTACAGCTTAACATGGGTGTATTTTCACAAGAGCTTCTTTACTAAATGAAGTTCTGAAACCCGCAAAAAACCTAGGTTTATAAGAGTACATTTTAGGGAACTTGCGCTTTCTTAATTTTAGATAAATTTTAAGGCACATTATTCCCAAGATCTAGCTGACTTGGAGATTGATCTTTTTGGTTTCTATGAGTAAGTGACTGGGAAAGCTGCACACAGGGAATCTTTCTTGCATGTTTAAGAAATATAACTGTTGGCACAGTAGACCTTCAATCAGTTCAGGGCTGATTTCCCAAGCATTCAGTGTCTTCCTTTGTTGGGTATTTATGTAGCCTGGAGAAGCAAAATAAATTTTCAGACCTAGAATGCTATGAAATGTATTTATGCTCATTTACTGTTGCTATATATTGTTGGAAAAAAGCAAAGAAAAATATTGACAGAAAGATTTGCATCACCAGAAGAAGCTTGGTATACACTAATTATACTGTATTTCAGCTACAGCAGACAAGAAGCTTCAGAACTGAATACATAACTGTATATTGTTTTTGCAATTCAATTTAATCCTACTTTATTGAATTTCATAACTGAAAAAAAGCATGCAGTGAGCTTAAAATACTAAAATAGAAAGTTTGGTGTTTGAAAAATTGTGATGTATCTCTACTTCTTCATTTAACAAGATCAGTTAATCAACATGACCAATACCGCCAAGCACACTTCCAATTGCTGTATGAAGACATTTTGGTTTTAAATAGTACTGAACACAGTGTGATTTTTCAGCTTGCATATTGACATTAATAGAACTCCTCCAGGCCATACTAAATTATGTCTTATATGCTATTGAGTAAGGAACCAAAAATAAGCTTGATAAGCAAATAGTGAAAGTGAAATATAGCATACTCAAAAGATAAGGATGAACTTTTGGCACTATGTATCCTATATGGCCATGGAACACATGTGGACTGCTCTATCAGTGCTTTCACTGCTTCTTGAAATGGTAATTTTAAAAAATTTTTATATTGATGGAATTTATCTGCCCACATGTGGCTAGTATTGCGTCTTGGTGTGTACTTGTAGCAGTACTTGCCACCCACTTCTCCCCTTGTGGTCAACCACTATAATAATGGAGTCTTCAGTGAAACTCCCTTCATCCTAACACACATATTTTGCACAGATGTTCAAAGGCTGAATGCTTGTTAAAATGGAGAAAAACCCCAACATTTGTTAAGATTTTCTCATAGGACAATGCTCACATGTGAAATCAACTCGCTCAAACTGGACTATTGGTTGCTGTCCTATGGTCACAGGGGTCTCTGTTGTAAAAGACTTTGCAACAGTACCATCAGCTGAATCCGGTGAGGCTTCCTCAAACTCTCTTCTATTCACCACTTCTAATCTAGCTGGCCTGTGGCCCTGTGTTAACACTCCAGCCCACTTACAGTCCATCTTTATTGATAATATTAACCACATACAAAACATATCTTAAAACTCTTAGCCACCTATAAAAGACCATCCTACAAGATTATTTCTGCATCTACTGGAAAGTTTGTCTTTGTTTATTTGTTTACAACAAACCGTGTGCAAACCAATAACTTCAGCAGCAAGGAACTGCCTGGAAATCAATGAGTCACTTTTCCCAGGATGTTAATCAACACATTTAAGCATACAAATTGGACTGGACTAAGCAGGATGTGCCTGAGGGAATCTCCAGAACAGTATGGTATGAAATTCCCACCTGGGTAGCTGCTGTAACACTCAGTTAAACGGTTGATTGTTCAGCCAGTCCCCTAATTTCACTTCTGTCCAATGCCTCAAACCAGTTCATTATCTCATCTGTGCAGACAACTAGTAGGGCAGTCCCTGAAACACCCTGGGAATTAGATGCTTTAATGCACAATGCAAGAATAGGCACAGTCCTTAACACCCAGCCCAGCTGCAATTGTAACTAAACAAATGTTATTTTCATACCTACAAATCATTTATAACTGAAGTCCCATAGCTCTTGCCACACGACTGAAACCTGGGCAGATGAATTGCATCCAGAAAGTGCTTCTTTCTCACCACTGATGTGAGGGAGTCTAGAATAATTGCTTAGCTGCAGATACTTCTACTCTGTATGTCTCCACTTAGTCTGAGTCCCAGACACTGTGACTTTCAAGCATGACTCACTGTTATCTTATGACAACTCTGAACCGTATGCTAACGTCAACTGGAAATTAAGATGGAAGTGTGAAAGTTTTGAACAAACACAGAAGGAAATTGCAGGAACAGCTTTCTGATCAGAGCAGTGCGACCTAAAAAGCTGACTGAATTCTCATTCTTATTCTGTGACGAACTTTTACTCATTTCTAAGGTGTGGTTGCCTATGTAGTAGGAGTCAGAATATCATGATTGCATTGTTCCAAGTAAAAGTTGTTTTGTGGTGCTGGGACAGGATTATCAGTGTTACTAAACTGCTAGAATGATCTTTGTCGTGCCTTTCTCCTGGGCCAACAGTACTCTTTCAAACAGTTCCCAGGCACAAGAATCAAGAATCAATGTCTATATCTATATTAGCAAGTTGCTCAGTTCAGTAGAAGTGGCTACATAAACAGAAATGGTTGTGGTGAGAATTTGATAGCTAAACTCTACATTGAGGGGGAAGGGGCAGGAGCGTTGCATCGAATTCAGTCTGGTCTGGTCCCATGATCCCATGATTGCCCTTTAGTGATGGGAGCACATTAGTTGTGCTCTTGGAGTCTTACAATTTAGCTTCATCTGCAAAGATAACAGCTCACAGTTTCAAGACCGCTTCACAATGTAAAACAAAGAACAAGCAATGGGGATGATCAAGAAATTCAATTCTTAAGTAAATGCCTGAGCCAGCTGTTGAGTTCCAGCGGCTATTGCCAAGAAGTGGTTTGGAAGGAAAAATTTTCTTTTGCAAGCTGGGGGAATCAACCAGCAGAGATGTGTGCACTGCTGTGCCAAACGATCTTGATTCCCAGGGACTTGTCAGGCACTTGCAGCACACTGGCATAAACTCAGTACATCCCTGATAGTCCTTTCCAGTTTTCTATTGCTGTAAACTGAAAACCTGTTCTTTAACTTCATGATGTCTGTTACAGAAATTGAAACTATCAAACTACTAAAATCTGAGCTTCTGGAGGCTCTCAAAGTAATCCAGGTTAGATTTCTGGTTTAAATACATGCTTAATTTTTGGCTTAATTTGCTCATTTAGTTCTCTGACGGGAAAAGAATATATAAGTTTTCATACAATCTCCTTTTGAGAAGACATAATACCTCAGGGAGTAACATACTGGGAAAGTCTTGGGCAAAGAGAAGGAACAAAAAGGGAAACAAAGTCTCTGATATTCTTATTTGTTATTCAGAAGTTCATTTCAAGAAACAGAGTTACAAAGACATTTGAAATACCTAGAAATGAAGCAGGTAGCAAGAAAGAAGGCAGAGGTATGACTGGAAGTTTACAATTCAATATTTAGAACGACTGTATTCCTAGACTGTTAAACCCACAGAGTTATTCCCTTAAATTCTCTATTTTCCAGTAATGTTCTATAAAATGTCTTCATAGTGTTCTGATATGTATGTTCTCAGTTATTAGAAAAGAGATTTAACATGATGGATGTTTGCTGCCTCTTGATTCTGTCCAGGCATCCTTCCACCCCCCAGGGACATCAATGATAAATATTTTCTACAATATAGTGGAAGAAAAGCACTTTTTCACACTCCAGATTTTCTCTCCCTTGTCACTCATGTATTGCATGACATCCAAGGAAAGATCTACTGTATTATTGGTTTTTATTTCCTTTTCAATGATTTTCTTTTATTGTTTTGCCCTATGGTTCCAATGGGAAAACAGAAGTACAGAAGAAGACTAAAGAACATCAAAAGTTTGACAAAGACAAAGGCTACATAAAAGCACTGATCAAAGAAAGTCCAATCTTAGTCTTTAATGATGACGATGAAATACTAAGAGAATCTTATTCTCTCTGGGGTTACATTTATCATTTTAGTTCATGTCAATGGAAAAATATCTGAATTTGCCAATTCAGAGCCCCAGTTGGCTAAGCCATAGTGCCAACAGCTTCCCAAGAGTAAAAGAGTCAATGTTTCTTGGCTCCAGCCAGGAAACATGAGGGGAATGTTGGAGCCACATTCTCTGCAAGTATTCATATCCACCAGATTTACATGTCCCGGTTTTAAGTATGACACCAAAATTCAAAGCAAACTTCCACTGAAACTACCAAAGTTTATCTCATTTCTAGTTAAAACAGAAAAGAACTCTTGGGGTTCTCACTATATCTTTAAAGAAAAATCAATTTTTCTTCCAACTAGGATTAATTTTTTAAGTCCTTTATTAGGCATAAATACATATTTCAATAGATAATTTAGCTTTTATAACACATAGCTGGCCAAAGGCTACTGAGAAAGAAGGATAACTGGAAACCCTGTAAGGATTCAAAAACAGTGACAGGTCTGAAAATTGACTACTTGTTACCTGGAATATGTCACAAACAAAATTTAAACAAATTTTAATTCAGGGTTTAACAAAAATGTTACTCAGGTATGAATGAGGTGACCTTCATGGATTGGGATAGGGGTCTTTGATGTTTTTTACAGGTTTCTTCTTCTTTAGTTTGTTTCTTCCATAAACTGGAGTCATCAAACAAGATTCAAATTCCAAGTAAGAAAGGCAGAAATATTTTGTATCTATCAATTACCAGAAAATTTTCTGAATGTTCTAGGAAAGACAACATCTGAAAGGAATGTAGGGCAGGTATTTTGTGTTCCTACCACGTTGACTCAGAGCAACTGCAGGGTTTGTTTTCCCTCATCACACAATTTTTTGAAAAGGGAAGAAAAAAGGAAAAAACTTGAAAGCATTGGGTTTCACTGGATAATGATTTCTACAGAATCATGAGTAATACTTGTGAAAAAAAACAGAGTAGAAAAATTTCAACATCTCTAATGCTGGTATCATGGTAAGCATGACCACAAGATTTTTTTTTTCTGCTTTTTTAGCAATATTTTTTACTCACATGGTGCCATCATGCCAACTGAGGTGTTGGGGGGGAAGATTTCCACTTTCCAGGGTATTAGTTCTATTAGTTCTGTACCTCATCATACATACTTGGGAAAACTTATGTTTTACACAGATAACACAAGGTGGGCTACTTCTGTGAAGTGAATTAAGTTAAGACTTGCCTCCTCCATAACACGACTTAGCCTTTGCCTGCCAAAGGTGATGCATGTTGTGTCACTGTGTTTTCATTTGGCATTCCATGGGGTGACAAAACTCATGTACCGGCGGCTTCATTCAAAATTTCTCTTCCAGTGCAAACACAAAGGTGATGTAATAAAGGCAAGCCATCTTGTAGGGAAATAAGATCCAATTAGTGTTAAATGGAACTACTTCCAATAATGCCCATCCCTTCTTTATGGAGATTATACTTACCCAGTCATATGACAGAGATACCAAGTGACTGGAGCTAGCTGAAAATCCTTCACTGAAATCGTACCATGGAATACTAGGTTTTTTTTCAGTGATACAGTATCAGTTGGAAAAAAAGGAATTTGTGTCTGCCTTCAATAATAACACTTCACACTTCTTCTGAGAAGAAAAAAAAAAAAGAAAGCTACACTATTTCTCTTATGGTTTTGGTAGTTCCTGGGCAAAGCAAAACAGTGAGGAGAAATTAATTTTACTCTGAGGAAGCCTGAACTGATTCAGTTTTGGTCCTAAAGCCATGTAGCCTTGTTAGCTGGGCTTCAGTGGAGCTGATATCTGCTGTCTCTCAGCAGCGTGTATAACACTGTTACAGTGAGACTCCAAGTCCTTTGATGTACCATGGTCAATTTTTCTACATCCTCACTTTGTAGGAAGGCAGAGTCATGGAAGTTGTAATAGGCAGATTTTTTTCCTGCAGCACAGTAGAATTGCTACTTTGAATGTTGTCTTGGCTCCTGGAAAATATTTTAATTCAATATTTGATTAATAAGTCAGTGAGTTCTCTCCCAAGAAAATTTCGTGCCAGCTGTTTCCATGACAAAGACAACGACACACAGAGTCACTGATGACTAAGGGATACATTTAGCCAGCTCACTTCATCTTTCAAGCAAGTTGGTTTTTGGAAGGTGTTTTCTTTAACTGTTTGCAACTTGATCAAACAAGTCTGCACGATGTCCAAGAAAAAGGTTAAAAAAAAAAAAGGAGGAAAGGAGAAAGTAAAGATCATGCCATTTTCTCACCTTCAGTGGTTCCTAGATTCTGAGCAGAAAAGAAATATTAACAATTCTTGATTACTTCTCATCTTGCAAACACCAACAAATTTATGCCCAGTGTCTGTAGAATAATTATGTGATGACTTTTACATTGGGTTTCTTCCTGCTTATTGTAATTTGATTCTAACATAACAGAATGGCTTCCCCCTTCTGCTCATCTGCTCACATTTCTCAGTTTTCGTTTAGTTTCATTGTCATTGTCATCAAGCTTCACAGCCATCCTGATGCATATGTTATTTCTACAGCATATATTATTTTTGTTGCAGATGTCAAGGCATGCTCTCATCTTTGCCACAACTCTTACTCTAGCATTAAAATTATATACTCCGTACTTCAGCAAATCAAAAAGCTTTTATTATTTTTTGTTATAGATTAAAAAACCTTGTTTCCCTGGGCTCTTCATTATTCATTTTATTTATTCAGAACTGTGTTTGAAACTAGTTTATTTTTATCACACCAAAGTATGTATGCATTCAAACTAAAAAAGAGCAATTACAGCTCAACTTCATGTCTCAAAATAGTTTTGAATCAGACATGCACAGTTCTGAAAGATTATTTTTCTCTTTGCAAAATGCCTCTCACTTTAACAATTGATTTTGCTCATTTTTCTCTCTTTAATACATTTGTCATTCTTATCAATAAATCTCTATTCACTTTCATTAGAGATGAGCCATCAAATGTTCTGGTAACTCAGCTAATGTTTACATTGGTAATTTGTTGACTAGAAAAAAATGATCTTTTAATGAATGCATTAACAGAATGGGAACATAAAGCTGCTAAATAAAATGGTATTACTTAACGTGATATAAACTGGATTTACTAAGATTCTCTTTTTTAGGGGAAAAAAAAAATCTTAACAGAAACTTTCTGTAGGACAAGGGGCAATGGGCACAAGCTGGAACATAGGAAGTTCCATCCAAATATGAGGAAGAACTTCTTTATGGTGAGGGTGCCAGAGCCATGGAACAGGCTGCCCAGGGAGGGTGTGGAGTCCCCTTCTCGGGAGATTTTCAAGACCTGCCTGGATGCCGTCCTGAGTGATGTGCTATAGGCGATCCTGCTTTGGCAGGGGAGTTGGACTAGATGATCTCTAGAAAGTCCCTTCCAACTCCAACAATTCTGTGATTCCATGAAAGATTGTTTCGGGTAAAATAAACAGATTCATTGCTTAAATACGAAGTCTTTTAGCACATGCCAGTATGATATCTGCAACAAGTAAATATGTCTCTTGGAATTGCTATGGATATTACACAGATGTCCAGAAGGCAAGCAGGACAGACTTGAGTTGCAGCATCCCCAAATGCCTCTGCAACTGGGAATGTCAGTTCATATCCCTGGATCTAAGATTTGAACAAATCATGATGAAAGATCTCTGGTTTTGTCAGCATTTAGACTCTTCCCTCATTAAAACGCTTTCATATTGAGAATGCGCCTGGCATCACATCACCAAATAATTTTGTGAAAATAAAAAAAGATGTTAAATGTCTTTTTTAGCAATTGTTAATCTTTATCACACATCAGCTGTGAATCCAAACCCAATCCCTAAATCTAGCCAGGCATTCTTAGCCCAGTATTCCCATGGCAATGAAAAATAAACTCACAGTTTGTAACACAGTGAAATACAACCATTGCCATGAAATTCCAGTAATCAGGGATATTTACTTGCTCCTCTGGACTTTTCAACTAAGCCTGAAGCTGCAGGCCAAGCTGGAACAATTGATAGCTGAGACATCCAGGTTGATGAGGGGAGTGGGAAGCTCTTCAGGAGTGAGAGAATGTGTACCAGCACAGTGTGTTCAGCCTTGCAAAATGAAAACCAAGAGGGAGCAGATTGGGTGAAAGCAGAAGGGGTGTGATTTAAATGAAAAGCCAGTGAGGGTCACGTTAAAACAGGTGGAAATGGATTAAGAATGTGCGTAAGATGGAAATTACAAGGACTTGGTTTTCAGGGCAATCAGATTTTCTAACAGCCTCTCAAGAAAAGGAGGAAGAACAAAGGTCCACTAGCTTCAAGACAAAGCACAGTAAGTTTTTGAAGGTAATTGTATAGTATCAAGGTTCTGACAAACAGAGCTTGAATTGAGTTGTTGAGAAGTCTCCTATTCTTATCTTTCAATGTCTTCAAATCAAAAACACCCCAGAATTATTTAACTGGGAATAAGCCACTGGATTTTGGGGATAGACGTGCATATATGTTGATATATAGATTGTGTCTATCTTATACCTTATTAAAAAAATTACCAATGGGAAATGTCTTAACTGCAATGGAAATGTAAGCTGCTACCCAACCATGTCATATATCTGAGCATTATGTGTACTCCCTAGTGTTTGTGAGTATGCAGTTAATATTCACAGTATGTCAAATAAAAAGGTGACAGAGAGAAAAGAGCCTCTAAATCAGTGAGATTTCTTCAAAATTATCTCAGAAGAAGACTCATAATGGCCACATTTCCATGCTATTTCTGTTACGGAGATTTTTAAGGACCTATTATTCAGTTTTAAAGCAAAACACTGGGTCCCGTAATGGGCATTGAACACTGAATACATAGAAAAAGAGATGAATTCGAGACAAAAAAACTGATTATAAGGCAAGAAAGGTCCTGAATTCAGCCTTCAAGAAACCTTTAGACATACATGTTTTAACAATCCTTTGGCACATTCTAGCCTGAAATTTCTACTGAAATGTCAGCTGTCTGCTGCATAATAAAGTTTGACTGCAAGGATAAGGTATTTTGACATAACACCTCTCATTTAACAACTGAAGAACATTTATGGACAATTCATATGTCTTAGGTGGGTAAATATTTCTGTCCTGTTCTTAAAATGTGGGATTTTATCTGCATGTCCATGCTGCTTAAGTACGAACTGAGACAGAAAAGTATGAGACAGGTTCAACCACAGCACTGTTACCAAGTCCAGCTTTAACCTCTGAGCAGCTAAAATCTCACTGATGCAAAAGCTAACGTAAATATGTGCCCAGCAGAACATGCCATAGGGTTCCAAATTAATACTTCAAAAATGAGCAACAGGTGAAATAGGGAGAGCTGGCTTCCCATAATCTAATTTGCAGTAATAATACAATTATGAGAAACATCCTGCCTTTCATAGGAAATGGAAATATTTCAGGTTAGCATAGCGTCTGCCAGGGATTGCCATGTCTCTATTCTTCTTGACAGGTCCAACTGTACCTTCTCTTACCTGCTAAAGTCCTTAGTCTTGGAGAGGCCATATTCCAGGAAAAATCTTGGCAACCAAGATACACTAAAGGAAGAAATAAATGAGGAAAATAATAAGCTGTAGTGGAAAAAGCCATCTTGAGGCGATGAATCTCGACCTTCCAGATTTGTGGAATGTGAAGTAATTATTTAAAAAATGACTTATTTTTTTAAAAATTAGAAGTCCTTGTTTTGTTTCTAGCACACATTTTCAAAAGAGAATTCTTTTTTATGGTTGTACAAATGAATTTGCTTTTTGGTTCTGAGTGAAAAACTCTTCTAAACACAAGGGAAAAGGGGCTTAAATATTATAAATTCTTCCAATTCCACTTCTTGTTACATTTTCATCTTTCCCAATATAAATTAAGGGTTGTCACAGTATCTGAAAACAGCTCAGAGCAAATCTGGGTCACTGATTTATGGAAAGATCTGTTCTGTCTGCAGGTTTTTGGTATTTTTATAAATAACTATGGCTATAGTATTGAAAATTGTATATTTCAAGATAATAAATGAAAGCTTCAGAAATTAGGAGTAGCCAAATGAAGAAAAACAGGAACAATTTAAATGCAAGATCAATGTTATAGGTAGAAATGGGATCTAATTCACATAAATGTAAAATATACATCTGCGGACAAAACACTGACAAAGAGCATATATTAAATGAAAGAAGACACTGAAAAATGTTGGGACCATTATAGAAAGAAAACAAAATAGAACAGAAGAAGATACTGCATGGATGACTGAAGAAAAATAGAAAGGAAAAACTAAATAAGGTTTTGTGTGAAAAGAACTGGAACCGAAAATTATAAAATTTGTTAGGACTAAATCCTACTTCCTTCAAAGTCAAGGTCAAACCCACTGACTATTAGGCCAAGAATGAACTATAAAAACCTCTGGCTATTTATAAAAAATAAATACATAGTCATTTCAAGAGGAGTCTTGATGGGAGATGAGGGAGTTGCGTAGGAGTGTCTATTTTAATTAAAGACAGTAATAATCCCCACTATATCAATAACTTTTGCAAGAAAATGTTCTGCTGCCAGCACTGACTTTCAGCTATTTTAGTTTAGACTAATAATATCACTGTAAACTAATATTCATTATTGCTCTGATCCATGGAGTTTGAAGTTGTCAAACATTTGTTTTCTGTATATTAAACATCTGAATTTATTATGAACTCTGGAGAGCGAGTTGCTGCAGTCTGTTGAAAGAGCAGAGATGCACACACACACTGTTTTGGTTTTTCTTATGTTCCCCTCTTCAACCTTAAATATCTCATTTAAAATTTAAAGTGCATCATCCATGACCAAGGACATTCACAAACATGGTTTTACTTGGAGGGTCATTACTCACAACTCTTGCTCACACATTTTTATGGCTGCACTGCAAATAAAGGACATGGTTCAAGTGACTTTACCATATAATGTACAAAGAGATAACACAAAGAATGCAGGAAGTATCCCTTTTATCATCATAAATAATACGTTGGTGTTCAGCACCTTTTTTTAACTCTATGATGGATTTTTTTTTTTCATTTTGAATCATGACCTCACACACTCCTGAGAAATTAATACACATGCCCCATTTTGCATGTGGGTAAAGTGAGGCAAAGCCAGATTAGATAATTTGTCTTTCTTTGCAGAGGCAGTACCTACAACTGAGAAACTAAAAAATGGTTCTTATTTTTTGTGTTTGTGTACATTCCCCAACTGCATCCTTTCTTCCAGTTTGGGTCCTGATGCTCACCATCCTTGCCTCCAGTCCCACTCCCTTCTCATAAGAAGATAAAATAGATACAAAGACTAGAAAATCAGCACAAAGCAGAAAATCATGGGATGCAAGAATCATGGTCACAGCAGAACAAATGCAGTTTTTAAACGTTATCCTTTTTTATTTCCTTCTGCACTAATGCATGCGTCATGGGCAACAAACAGGAGGAGCTAGAAACTATCTCGCTGTGAAAAAGCTACAATTTGGTGGGAGCCATACCATGACTGGAGTGCAGCTATCGATGGCTACAGGCTGTTCAGAAAGAACTGGCAAGGAAGAAGGGGCAGAGGCATTGCCCTCTATGTCAAGAAATAGAGCGTGAAGAGCTATCTCTGGAAACAGATGGAGACCAGTGAGAAGTGGTGTCACTCAAGGATCTGTACTGGGACCAGTACTGTTTAATATGTTCATCAATGACATAGACAGTAAGATCAAGTGCACCCTCAGCAAGTTTGCGGATTACGCTAAGCTGAGGGGTGCAGTTGACACACCTGAGAGATGGGATGCCATCCAGAGGGACCTGGACAAGCTTGAGAAGTGGGCCTGTTTTCATAGCAGAGGTGCTCCAGCCCACTGATCAGGATGAGAGAGTTGGGGTTGTGCAGCCTGGAGAAGAGAAGGCTCCAGGGAGACCTTATTGCAGCCTTTCAGTACTTAAACAGGACCTACAGGAAAGATGAGGACAAGCCTTTCAGTAGGGCCTGTTGCGATAGGACAAGGGTTAATGGCTTTAAATTAAAAGAGGGAAGATTTAGAACTAGTTATAAGGAAGAAATTATCTATGCTGAGGGTGGTGAAACACTGGCACAAGTTGCCCAGAGAGGTGGGAGATGCCCCATCCCTTGAAACATTCAAGGGCAGGTGGGACAGGGCTCTGAGTAACTGGATCTAGTTGAAGATGTCCCTGCTCACAGCAGGGGCCCTGGAGTAGATAACCTTTAAAGGTACTGTCCAACCCAAATTATTCTATGATTCTATTTCACACTGCTGTCACTGTATCTCCTGCCTTTCATAACAGGCATTTAGGAACTGGTGCACACAGAAGATTGAATTTGTGGCAGCACAATTTTGATTCTTACCTGAGACCCGAACAGTACAAAATTTGCCAGTTTTGTACACAGTTTGCCCCTTTAAATGCAGGGTAACTGCACAGTAATTGGAGTTACTTTAGATTTGTAGAGCTTAAGGGGGTCAGGAACCGACAAGAAATCTGGCAAAGTAAATCAAGCTATTCTCTTCTGTGCGTTAAAACCGAGAGTCTGCCTAAAGCAATATCCTGTTCCAACAGGGATCAGGAAAAGATGCTTAATACATGAAGTAGGGCAGCTTGGATCAAAATATATTGAGAGGGGAAGCAATAAGGTGTGTTTTCTTCTAGATTCGTTCACTTTATCTTTTGTGGAAGGGAAACTTCCCCCTTCCTCCTTGCACTTTGCCAGTGCATGCACGGGTACTGACATTCAGACCTTGATGCCTGGTGATGCATTTCAAATTGCTAAAGATAGCAGACATGAACGGAGAACATATTCTGATATTGTCATTAATATATTGAGGGGAACATTTCATTGGTGATTGCTAACAAGGCCTGAAAAAGTGATTCTGTTTTGGTATTTACTGCTATTTTGACTTCAGTGGTGCCAGGCAGGCCTGGTATAATTATATAAATCTGTTTTAGCTTGTATCCTACATGGGAAAAAAATCAGGGTGATTTTAATACCAAAAAGATTACTGAAGTAGTAGGCTGTAAGTACAAAATGACAACTGAATCTGAACCATCTTTGTTGTCTTAGGGTGATCAAAACCATGACGAAGCATACATGTGATCAATAAAATAAGCAGCATTTCCTGATGGCAAGCACTGGCCATGGTCTCACAGAAATGAATTTACCTCATGTGTGCTTTACTAGGGAAGGCAGGAAAATTCAGAGATTGTACCACTCTCCTCGCTTCCTCTTCCCCTCCTGTTATCTCTCACCTGTTAAGTGCAGTGATGTCCTACATGTTGGGCTAGAGGCACATCACTCACTGTCTTCTAAATATTAGAACCTTCACACCTACAAAGCACTGTCCTAAGAATGTCTGGTACAAATTACTATCTTTTATATTCCTGACTTGGCTTCGAGCCATAAAAATAGAGACCTCTGAAGGTCATTTGGTCCAGCATGGCACTCAAAACAGAGTCAAACCCCTGTGCAGTTCCTTGCCAGGCCCAGGACGAAGGCTTCCTACAAAATGAAGGAGAAAACAGTAATAATAAACTAACGTACTAGATTAAGGTATACTTTAGCCTAAAATGTAAAAAATATTTCCTTACCTGTCTGCAGGACAGAGAGGTATGCACATACATGAACGAGGGGAATGGAATCAACTCCACACATGGATGAATGTCCATCAGATATAGAATTTCATGGACACAGCTAAAGGTCACCAAATGGGAATACGCTGAAACTGTCAAAGAAGAAAACTATTCTTAAACAGTGACGGATAAAAGATCCATCCCTCAATCAAGCTTCTTAAGCCATCTGTCTGCCCAAATCCTGTCCAGTAGGATACACTCTTGTACAGTTTCCCAGGTCAAGACAGCTTTGGCTCTGCTCTCTTGGAGCAGAAACTCTTCTACAAAGAGTTCCCTTGGTTTCTGTGGGGTCACTCAAGGAATAAGTTGTCACTCAGTTTACCAAAGGTGTCAAATGTTGGCTCAGACTCTACAAAGAAAACAGCTGAAAACAAGGAGAAACATTATTTGACAGTCTCCATCCCAGTCTTGAGCAATAGCTTCTAGCTTTATGCAGTGTTGGTGCATTATGTGCTGCTAGGAACAGTGCTCTGCTTTTCTTTGAATCAAGTGAGAGAAAATATGAAAGTTCATGCTGAAGGTGAAACTCATTCAAGCATGAAGAATGAAAAAAAAGGGGTGTGTCTGTGCTTTGAAAAGCAAAATGGCTTAAGCACACACATGCTCATATGGAATGAACACTTCTGGTCAAAAAACAACCCTAGATACAGAATAGCTCCTTCTGCTCAATGCACTGAGGGGGCTTGTAATTTCTTATAAGTTTAAGTAACATTTAAAATGTTGCATTAAATAATGGAGGCAGTGGGAGAGGGACTCAGTGCACCAGTGCCTCATGGCCCTTCTTAGATTTCAATTCAGTGATGATCCATTCAATTTGCAGATTGGAACAATTTTCTTGAAAGGTTACAAGAGCTAGAAGCAAATGGTGGAATCAAAAGTGAGTCTGATGTTATGTAAAATGGACTGGATCAGGATGCTCTTAAGACTCGGGTGATTCTGAGAAACAGAAAAGGGATATTCTACTTGCTGTGGGGAGGTTCAATGACCGATTCTTTACCTTCACACATATTCACTCTGATTTCTAGCAGACCACTTAGTTCCTGTCCCTGAAAGGTGTGTAAACACTTGCTTCCTGTTGGAATACATTATAGCCAAGAGGAATTAGATGCAGAAATCGTCTTGAAGACCTGTGTCTTTTCTGTCCCTGATAACTCCCAGCCCCACTGAGGTATGCCAGACACTGTGGTACTCTGGGGTCTTGTGGGGACCCAGGTTTTGCAGAATACCAGGTCAATGGGCAGATGACATAGAGAAAGATGCATGAATTGTACAAAACAAAGTTCAAAGGATAAAAAGATGCCCATCAGGGTATGTGTATAGTCAGTATTTTCTATTTCAAGATTTTTCCTGGAGAAAAGAGTGAGGGCCCACCTTCTTCCAAGGGGATTACCTTCCTCTTCAGATAAGTCACAATTGTTTAAAAGCAGCCTTATTTTGATAAAAGTCCATATAAAGCACTCATCTTTATAGATACAGCACCCTCAGACAATTACCTACAGAACTAATGTAGACATGGGGTAAATCAGAAACAGAGAGCTGTTGGAAGGGAGAAGTCAAGCTCTGAGGAAACTGATGTGGTGGAACCTTCTGCAGATACAGACCTGAATATAAATAGTTTTATAGTCACTAGTGATATAGTTATATAAAGGGACAATCCTTACTTTTTCCATCAAAAGGGGGTGCTGACATCCTTGGAAAGCATCCAGGAAAACACTTTTCATCAAAAGAGAAAATTTGAATCAAATCCAAACATTTCATAAAGCTACACAGACTTAACACAAAGTGAAATGCAAGGAAAGAACGGTAAAGGCAATCATTTTGGATCAGCTATTTTTACAATGTCAAAATATTTATATTTAATTTTAACTGTTACCTTTTGGTTCTTTTTTTTTAAAATATAAACATATATTGTATATATTTTATACACATTGCAGATTATCTTATGTCTTATATTAATATAAATAATGCTTTGAACATTGCAATAGTCCTGGATGAAAATGTCACATAAATTTTTTTTGGTACTTAAAATCTAAAATAGTCTTCTTTTTCTTGTTCAAAAAATCATTTTGCTCATAGAAATGCCAAAGAAAGGAGTTTTCTGCTTCTGCCTAGTTCTTATGTAAAAACTCAACTATGACTTAACAGTGCTACATACAGAGCACTTTAAATCACAGACAAAAATGGATTACATGGCATTTAATTCCATTACTGCTGGAGTATCTTTATTTTTAGCAGCCACAGAGACATTTCCACATCCCTAAAAAGCCCTAAAAGCAGCTGTGATAGAAGACAGGCTGAAGACATTTTAACCTGAAAATACATGTAGCTACCTCACAGTCTTACCTTTGTTTCTCTAAGATACTTGTTTTCTTTTAGCTCCTGAAAAAGAAGGGACTTTTATAGAGCTGAACAAAGTGAAGAAATTTCTGTTTGTAAAAAAGTTATGCCTCTCTTTACTCCTCTTTTTATCTTCTCTTGTTCAGCTGCGTTTTTCTTGTTTAGGGCAAGAAGTCTATCTTGCTCCAGTTTTGGCAAGAAGAGTGTCAGGTAGTCTGTGATGGCCCTGGGCGACAGGCTGTGTCACACCATAACACAGCCAGGGGACAGCTCATGTACTTGGGCTATCACAGATGACAAGGCAGAGTCGAGCAGTGTCGGGTGGAGGTGTAAGCACTCATAAAGTATAACATTCCAAGTAAAGAGCCGTATGCTTGTTTAACCCCCCAAAAGCCATGTTTTGCTTTCTTTTTAGAATTTAAATTGATTTATTAAAAAATAAGAAATAAAAAGATATCTAGAAAGTTGCTTCTGTTACTATTTTAACATCTGCTTTTCCCTTTCCCTTCCCACCAGCTACCACTTTGGCAGTTGAAACTCTTGATTACTTAATATAAATTTTTAAATAGTTTCCATTCCAGAATGCAGCAGCAATCAATAAAAAAAAAAGCAGTTCTACCTGCACTTTTTCAACAGCTGAAGAAGAACAAAGAGAAAAATATCTCTAAAAAACACAGCTTGCAATTAGATAGATGTAGGTTTCCTATTTTTGTGATTACATCTTCCAGGCTAAATATATCAAGTTTGTTTGATTAGTATAGCTGCCACAAAGCAGTGAATCACCTTCAGACAGATTTTTCTTGTCAGTTTTGGTTTTCTACACAAAAGTTTTGGAGTGTGTGGTAGCAGATTGAGGAATTTGTTGACTCTGGATTTGTATTTATGCTGAAGAAATAGCATCCTTAGGTTAAATGTTTCCCACTTGCTTTTTTGTGACTGACAAGCTGTTGATATAGTCCCATCAAGCCTTATATTCCTACCACGTCTCATGTTCTTAGGTTTGTGTGATGAAAGGCTCGTCCCTGTGATCACAGAGGACCATGGAGGCAAAAAGCCCACAGAGGAGCATCAAACACTCAGCCAGAGCCAAGGGACCCCTGGCCCTGGCTGGTACCAGGGCTGTTGGACGAAGGTCACCAAGAGTGCGTCATCCAAGAGGCTCTCCGGAGCTCCCTACAGACTGAAAGAAGGCTACTAGGGGGTGGGTATGATGCTTGGGAAAGAGCATCTTGTGATTGTACAAGACATTGCCAGATGTTAAGAGGAAGAAGAAAGGTGGGGAGAGGCAGGGATAGAGATGGTTTGGAGAGGCACTGAAATGGAATTACTGGGATTTTTGCAGGTGTTTCCTTTGTGTCGGAGCATGGTGTTGTAATTCTCCAGAGCTCTGTTTTTACAGCATGGCAATGAGGGCACATTTAATTCCCTGATTCGTGGCAGGCATGTTTGTGGGTGGGACAAGTATTTGAATGTACAAATCTTGCTGGGATAGTGTTGAAGGATTGCTTCAGATAAAGGGGAGCAAAATTCAACATGGTTCACATCCACAACTATTTGGAACCAATTGTCTGGAGTCAGGTTTATCTTGCCAACAGCTTCTGGATGTTTTCCTGAAGGGAACTTGCTGGCTTGTTCAGGCAGGGAGCCCAGGAGCCTCTGTGCAGAGTAGATGAGCCTGTGACTCAGACCCACAGGGAAGCAAGGCAAAAGGAGAGTGTCAACCAATCCGCATAATTTCCTGTAGGTCCCCTAAAAACAATTCTGAAAAAGGAATTGAACAGGAAGGCTGCAGGATGTACGTTGACATAATAACCACTGAAAAGCCTTATTATTTACTGCAGATGTCTGAACTGATTCTAAATCACAGTTCTAATCACTACACATATAAATGATTTACTGCAATATGACAGTGTTCTATATTAAGTCATGAAGAGAGGATCCTTATTTTTCTTTGATTTTATTTACAAGGCACAGAGGTGCAGAACTCAAGATTTATTAGCAACTTATACACAACTTTCCTGTTTACTGTCTTTTCTGGAAATTCAGAGCACTGAACAGTCTCAGGAAATGCCTTTAGGGCTGTACTAGAGATGCTGGATTTTTGAAAAGAAAGTCCTGGCAATTTTTGTGTGGAAAAGGAATGTTCCTCTGAATAACTGTGCCTCCCTGGGATCTGGTAAGGAATTAAGTTATAGGAAGCAATTAAAATATGACCCAACATTGTGAATAATGTATTTCCATAGCCAATATTTATTTTGGTGAATTTTGTGAAAAGAACCTGTGAGGTCAGTGGGGGCCTTTTCAATGACACACTGGGGAAAGACCTATGAAGTGCAAGCATCCTTGTTAGTTTAACCTCATGACAATGGTAGTTAACTTCTATTTTTGTCTCTCCTAATGGACACGTTAAGGAATTAAGACTTGTAGGGAACAAGCCAGCCTTTCTTTCCTCTTCACAGTGAAAACCCCAGTATAGGTGAATCTAGACATTTTCAGAAAAATGACAGCCAGCCCCATAAATCGGAAGTTCAAGCACAAACAGTCACGCAATTTCTTGAGATTAAAATATAGCAAGTTTAGAAGTGAACAGAGGAGCTAAAACCAAATCTCTCCAGGTGATTGCTGGATGAGATTCCCACACATAGTATCAACAGCACTGCAGAAACGACTGTCTTATAAGAATGAATTGAAAGGGATGGTGGAACGTAGTTGAGGAAAAAAGGAAAAACTTTGCTGGAGTTTTTGGGACTGGACTCTGCAGATTTTGAGGGAAGACAAGTGATAATCAAACACATCACCATAAGAAACTCTGGAGTCATGAAAGAAATAGAGACAAGAGACGGGTTTTCCTTTCTTCTTGTAGAAGTGAAGCCTTAAAGTGAATCATCAAAAGTGTTTGAAGAGCACATATAATACACACTGAAATTCGGAACCTGTGAATTCATCAATAAAATTTTGTTTTACTTTAGTAGCAGAGGGTCCCCTCCCAACATATATATTTTTGAGGGCTTGTTCAAGGACTCAGTGTCAGGAGTCGTCAATCTGCCAACATTATAATCAAATTGTATTAAAAAAGCAGTCATTGTAATTTTTTTCTCTCTCTGAAAACAAAGGCAATAAAGAAGCAGAATGTTCAAACGTGAATAGATGCTTGGCTTTTGACCTCTGATTTCCTTTTTTTTAATTAACTCTATGAAAAATTATTTTGATATCTGAAAAATACAAATACTCAAGAGGTTGTCTGAAACAGACAGTACCTTCCCAGTGTAAGGAGTATTATTTGTTCCTTTCCTTAAAGAGAAATGAACAAATCAAACAAACAAGCAAGCAAATAAACAAAAACTTGTATTCTTTAAAATAAATAATAAAAAAAAAAGATGGTGATGGGTATGAGATGTAATAAGGAAATCTTGCTGTGTTATATACCTGTTTCACCATGGGTGGTAAACCTTGTAGTCATAAATTCAGGAATGCAATTCAGGAAAATCAAGTGAGCCTTCTCTTCTCCAAACTAAAAAGATCCTTCGTAATCCTTTGTATGCTCCTGAAGAGCTGGCGATCGCTCTGCTGCATCTGGATTTGAGCCAACTGTGAAGCACTGAACTACTTATTACAACTTCTAACCTATGTTTCAATCACTTCCTTTGTATTAGTTAATCTTCATCAAGCCTGAGACCTCTTCCAGCCCTGTATGGAGAAGAATTCCCGGGCACTTCTGCCAATGTGGGGCTTGTGATGTCCTCAGAGAGGAGCCTGAGCAGATATATTCATCTCCAGTGATCACTGCTCTCTACCAGCTGAGGACCTGGAACTGTCGCCTCATGGCAGTGTCATTAGTTTCAGGCCAAACCACATTTGTTTATGTCTTGGTAGAGCTCTAATGCTTTAACCTGATGAAATATATGTAGGCATGTGCAGCAGAATTATTATATGTTCCTAAGGGCTTCATAGTTTTCATTCGCCATTTGTATTCTTGCTATTCAACAAGTTGTATTTGCCGCCTTATAATTGCAGAGCCTCAGTAAATAAAAAGAACTGGGGAATGGTGGAAGCTTTGGTAAGGCCCTCTTCTTAAGAGACTGTGAAGGGGAACTAATCTGCTTCTATCACAGAGGCGTCCAGGCAATTTCATCATGTCTTGATCCAATTATGAAAGCAAAATGAGAACTGAAGTCACATTATCCTAAGGGTGGAGATGTGTACTCTAATTCTGGCTAGTTCTGTCAAGTGCCTTTTACAGCTAGACAAATTGCTGCAGTTTGCTCACTTTTATACTGGACGACACTCAGTTCTCTAGAAAAATGTTGTTGGACTGTTTATTTGGACAAAATTCTGAAGTTCTTAGACAATGGAATAGTTCCTAGCAATTCAAATTAGGCCATGACACAGCATCAAGACCTAGCGCGTCATACTCTACACTGTTCAAGTTACCGTGCTCCTTGGGATGATTTCTCTTCTGTGCCCAGCAATGTCCCAGACCAAATGGCCAGTTATGTATCACCATCCTGTTCATAGGGAGGTGGAGGGGAGGTAATTATTTAGTCAAACAAATGCCTAAGTGTCCATACATATTTGATTCTATTCAGCTGGAACCTGAAGATAAATTGTTTGCTTTTTTAACCTCACACGTTTCCCGGACACTTGAAGACTTTTCCTGGCAAAGCCAAGCCTATTTTTCCCCTGATTCTAGTAGCAACCAAAGAACTTTTTTTTTTCTCTGAGATCAGGAGATAAAGAGTAAGATATCAGTCTAGTATATTTTGACTCTGTTAAATTGGAAAATGAAAGATCAGTATGCAAATGTCATTAAATTTGAACTTCCTTAATAGGCAAAATAGTAGATATATTTTGCATAGTAAAGTGTTTACTTTTCCAAATTCATTTCACTTCCTTGTCTCAGAAGAATATTTGTTCATTGCTTATCGTTGCAATACCCAGAATTCATTCTACCTTTTTTTTGGGTCATATATACTAAAATTATTGTTGCTTCCATTATTCAAACTATTTTGGATGGTAAAGAAATATTAACAATAAATGTGTAGAGAGTTACACTGAGGGAAGCAGTACAGAAGTTCCCGGGCAGGTTTTTGTCACATTAAGCTACCAACTGGACAACCAACTCAGAGGTAACAGCGATATGATTGCAGAATATATTTTTTAGATTGCAAGGCTTGTAACAATAAACTTTTATTAACTTCCCTCTGTGCAAAGGCACAGTGTTCTTTTTTATAAAGAGGGAACAAAACAAAATTAGCATGTAGTTGTCACCTTGAAGTGGGTGGTATTAATATCAGTAATTCCCGGTTTCCTCGGCTTAATTTGGATGTGCTCTTGTCTTGGGGCAGAGGGGAGATAAAACTTAAAATGCTTAATAAAGCAAAAAGACAACTTGATAGGTTTTGTAGGAGTCATAGAACCATCTTTGAGAAGAGTTTGCAACTCATAGTGTTAATTCAATTTACTTGAATTTGCTGACACTGCAATTTTCATCCATCTAAATCCTGGAGAGAAAAAAAACCAAAAACCCACAAAAAAAAACAACACAAAAAAGAAAAAGATCAATGTTTTTTACAAGTGCTTTGTTTTGTTTAGAAGTGACAACATTCATTACTGCTCCCCTTATAAATCACTTTACACATTAATGTAGCACAACCAAATTGCTTCACATTTTCTCTGAGAATCATTAGTAACTCTCCAAATCTCAGATAATTATATCTTAAGTTTTTTTAAACACCACCTGTATCACTTTTAAAGCCTTCTGGAAACTGTTGTTGGGGGAAAAACAGGACAACTTTTCAAGTCTCATTTGCATGTGATTCCCATAAGATAACTTGTTCTCCAAGAATTCAATTGAAAAACAGCAAGAAAGTGCCTTAATTCTCAAAGCTTTATTGGAACTCTCCTTTCAATTCTAGGAGTAATAACGTATTCTATATTACATTCCTAGATAATAAAGATTTCTTTCCACTTTCCTGCATTTTGTTTTGTTTTAAGATTTGCAGTGGCAAGAAATCTTTCTGCTTTAAAGGTCTCTTGGCTTCTATAGATCTCTCCTTAAATCTGTCTTCTGTTTCTGAAAACTTGGAAAAATCCCTTTGGCTACTGAGCTCATACAACAAAATATAAATGTATAGATAATTATGAGGACATGAAATGGCATTAGGTCATTTTCTAATTTTCTGGTTGGTTTTGAATGACTGAGTTGCAAACATACCTACATTCTACTTGAAGTTTACTCCAGAGAGTACCAACACGCCCATCTGTGTAACTATTCATATAATCATGTTCAGACCTCCCCAGTCAAAAGGAATCAGGTTGGAAAAGACATCTTATGGAAAACGTTAATGCTAATGGCATCAATTTGAATAAAACTGGTTAATGCAGAATTTGTACTAGCAGTGGAAAGGGAGAAAGTTTTTGGCCCCAGGGGGTGAGTAACAGCTGGAATCAGGACGGGGAAAGACCATGACTGAGCTTCAGCATATCTGATTTTGGCATCATTTAATCTTCTGCTAATCCAAGGGTCTATAAAATAAGCTTTCAATTAACATGAGCCAAACCCTAACAATTTGATTTCAAAGAGATTACATAAAATGTGTTCACTCTCATTCCAGGATCTCTTTCTTTAGATATCTCTAACCAAATACCACCCTAAATAGATACATAAACATAAAAGAGCGTATTGTTTCAAAAGATATTTAATGGAACTCTTTTATTTTGATTTATCTTTTTTTTTTTTTTGTCATTTAGAAACAAAATGCAGAAAGCATTCTTTCCATTCTAGCTGCTTTTCACGGCTTTCATTATGATGAGGACATTGTATTGACATGTCATGACTACAAAAACTTAGAAAGCCTTGATCAATATCAATGAGACATTTTAAAAGACTTGGATGGAAGGTGCTATAAAACCGAAAAGTATTATCCTTGTTTGTACTCTGACACTAATATTTACCTTTAACTTGGACTTTTGGCATAGTTTTCAAACTCCATTCCTATTTAAGGAAAGAGATTATACACAACTTTCTAGCTAGGAAGAAACAGAGTGAATGTTCTCCATTCTGTTATTGTTCCCTATTAGAATCTTGACCTTCTCAAGAGAGACACAGAGACATAATGCATCAGAATAATATTTGATATGTTATCATATACTTAAGCTCATTGAATAGATAGTACTTTTGAGAGAGAAAAAGCAGGTACTTAACTGTCCTGAGGAACATATCACTGAACATGCTAACAATCTCTTCTTGTCACTGTCAACCCACCCACAGTGACAAAGAAAGGTATTTTATACGCATCATAATGTACAAAGTAAAAATAAAGCCTCTTTTACAATCTCAGTTCACTCTTGAGTATAAGGAAGAAATGGGTGTAGTTATGAGAACAAATAGTTCAGCTAGATTTTCACAATTCTGCCAGTGTTTTCTTAAAGAATTATTTGCTTTCTCTGCTCCACCTTCCCCGGCTGAACAACAGAGAAATGAGTCTTCACTCTCCTGGCAATGGTTTTATGAGTCTGATTTGGCATTTGCGATATGCCCATCTATGGGAGGCTTTTTAAATGCAAAATATGTCTTCTCCTGTTTCTGACTCATTTTGTTAATGCATTAGTGTTTCTCCTCTGAATTCGGTGGTATAACTAGAATAACCTTGCCTCAGTTTGCAATCCAATATGGTTTTAGTTACGCTAGTTTTCAAGCTGCTTGAAGTATGCACGTGGGTTTATCAGGATTCAAAATTCCTCTAACAGAGACAAGCTCAACTCCTTCGTGGTTTAGGATGACTGTCACAGTTAAACATAATCTTGTCTAAGCCCTCATGGTTTTGTCTTCGACTTTGTCACGCAGACTCTGCCAAGACCAACCTCTCCTCCATTAGCCTGCCATTTCACAGGGATACTTGCCAAATCCAGTTGCTTTTTCTCACCTCAAAAATTTCTGAATTCCATCCATCTCTACAGCTTGACTAAGCCCAGATATAGATCTTTGTTGTCCCTCATCACTGCTGTTTCAAGCTTTAATGCTACTAAAGTTCATTAGCTCTCATAGCGCTTTCAGAGAACTTTCCTTGTAATAGAACATTGCAGTACCATTTCTCACCTTCTGGCTTCATAAGCCACCAACGGAGGTGATCAAACAGCACTGTGATGGACTTGATTTCATTCAAGCTTCTTTCTTTCAGCTTTTGTTTGGAATTCAAAGCACACCGCCTGCACCCTCTTGCCTTGTGGCCTTTCTCTGACTCTATTCTCACCATTTCTCCTCTTTCTCCCTCTCTTTGCTCACAGGCCTCTCCAGGCACAGAGTAAAGTGGGGCTGGAAAGGAAAATAGAAGTGGGGAGGAAAGGGGTTGAGCAGTCAGCTACAACACAAGGGTATGAGTGTGCTGCACAATAGGTAATGCTGACACTCTTAAATTCACCATTGGAGTAATGAACCACGCTTGTTCCTAGGTGACTACCTTCTCTTTGTTAAAACTCTGACTAAAAGACAATTAACACAATCAAACCCATATATTTCTCCATGTTTATTAGCTAGTTCTTTGCAGGACTTTTTGCTAGCCCCAACAGACACTGCCCAGGTTTGAAGCACTGTATCTTCTCCACCCAAAGAAGGAAAGGAAATGCAGTTTTACATGCAGCAAAGGTGGGCAGAGAAGGGTAGTTTGAATCTTGGCTGCAAGGAACTGATGAAGAGTTCATAAAAAATGTCGGTGTTGTAATCTAACTCTGTACACATAACGTGTATCAAAGAAATGAGACTCATGCAATTCATGGTGAGCAGGTCAGCCAAGCTGAATGTACGGTTTCTTGGATGGCTCCCACAGCAGTAAGATTTTTTCAAAACTTTAAAATGTGTAAGCAAATGTGACTTCTGTTCCCTGAACTGGCACCTTGCAGCCAGGGATGTAGCTATGGGGGTGATCAGAGCAGTTGCTCTTCTGGGAAAAATGTCTGAGGGGTGGCGAACATATTTTCAGGTATTTAAAAGACATAACAATGTAAAGGGAGCATCTCTCTGAGTAGGGCTTCTGGCATTCATTTTAAAAGCTGGAGACAAAGAGAGAAAGAGCTGGCTTTCACTGAGAAACACAAAATCACAAATGCAAAGCCACTCCAAATGTCATTGCCAACTACTTCATTCTGCCACACTTGTTTTACGGATTATATGAGATGCCCTTCATGACAGTGGCAAAAGCAACAGATTGTGGCTGAGGACACTGTGGGAGATTATACTTTTTTTTTTTCATCTTCTGTTTGTGGTCTCCTATGCCTGCAGCACAGCAGTTGTTCCACCATTCGCTGTCATACAAATCCCCATCTTTAGTCCGAGTATCAGGATAGGGCCAGGCGTCTAGAACACATGCCTCTTGGATAGCCTGAGGACGTAACAAATATCCAGAACTCCTGCAAAGTTATAAATGCCAAACATCTCACAGCCTGAACTGAAGTTAATACATTTAGAGGAAGGGATAGAAATAGCACAACTAAAATTTTGTGAGATTTAATTAGGTATGTCATGACACTGACCTTCCAACAACACATTAAGTCAGTCACAGCGAGATGTGAGAGAAGGGCCCATAAACTATAACCACAGAAGTAAACAATAAAATAGGCATTTCTCTGGCCTTAAAAACGAGCAACATATCCCCTCAGATGAATGTGGTCACATCACCCATCCTGCCTGCTGGGATCAGCTCCAGGACTGTTCTACTTAAATCGTTACTGTGTGTAGTCTGGGAATAAGCTGGTTTCTAACGGGCAGAGCCATCCCAGGAATTATATGACCATGTTCAAGCCTAACCCTGAAGCCTAACCCTAAGACCTTGCCTTATTTAGCATGCTAGTTTAACATCAGAAAAATAAATAAATAACAGTCATCAGTATACACCTTTCTACCCATGTGTAAATACGATCAGACCAATCTTTTCCAACGTGTCATACAGATCTTTCTGTTTTGCCTCCATCAATCATGTTACTTAGAATTGATTTCCTAATTAGTCTATAGCAGCTCACAAATGTTTTTGTGCTGTATTTCTTGGTCATACTTGTTTACACATAACAGAGAAGACTAATTCTGCCCACAGCAGGAGCTACTACGTGAAATGCTTCAGTTTGGGCACAACCAGCATTTAGACTATATGATTGCAGTGGTCCATTGAGGGCTTGCAAGTACAAAAACTTGTCTTCAAATATCTCTTGAAATGACCTTTTTGAGTCAAATGAAGTTTGTTTATTTCAGGACAGGTTTCCTTTATGATAATATATTTACAATATAGTTTTTATGAAGAACATCAGTAAAAATGTCCTTTAGTTAAATGGATGCTATTTTATTATCACCCAATATGTTTTCTTTTGACGTACTAGGATGTAGAACAGAATGATTTATAGTGCATCATCAGTAAGTACAGTAGATTATCTCAGCTTGGAAGAATAATAATAAAAAATGAATAAATGCATGCAATATTTTGCAGTATAATAAGAACTACTATTTAAATACCTTGATTTAATCAGGCACAGGCTATCCTGGTTTCAGATGAACACTATGTTCTTTCCTGAGGCATGTAAAAAAAACCCCTGTAATGTAAAAAAATGAAGCAATAAAAGCAAATCTTTCCTTAAGCATGCATTTTCAAGATATCTATACTACTGATGGTCAGCTTTATATTTAGAACTAGACATAGCTATTTTATTTTAAAAAAGAAAAGAAATCTACAACACTGAAATTATCAAAGAAAAATATTTAGGTTAATATGAATGCTTTTTTTTTAAGATTTCATGAATGAGAACCAGGAAAATACCACCACTTGGATCAGATTTGGACTCAGAAATGCCTTTATGTCTAAAATGTAACATTTTTTATTCAGAAGGAAAGCTATTTTCTATGGAATTAAGCTTAATAATGTTTCATTTTATGGTTTCAACAAACACAGCACATTACCCAGAGCAAACGTAACCTCAGAAACCACAAGAGTTTACAGCTACAGTAGCAGTGCATATATTCTTGAGACATTAATTGTAGTTATTAGAGCATCTGAGATGAAAAAGGGTCAGGCTTATCTCACTGAATTTTGTCACCTGAACCAGAGCTAGTGACCCTAAAGAGAGAACTAACCACCTCCAGAAGGTCTCCCACTCAGCCCCTCTTGGAAGTCCCTTTTAGGATAATATGAATTACACCCTGGAGGTGCCTTATTCTCTCCCTCAGCAATAACGAGTGGCAGGGGTGACTAGTTAAGTTGAATAGCTAATTTCAACACCTGTGTAATGAATCTAGCCCCTTATGAAGAAGTAGCAACTTGTATATGCACAAAGTTATGAATTTAATTTATCTTCCTTTATGTTGCAGAGGATATTTCACACAAATATAACTGATGATGTGGGAGGAAAATAATGGCGGGGGCAGGGGGGTAGGGCAGGGAGAGGGAGTGTATAATTCCAATATTTTTCTGCTAGTAAGATGCATCTGTCAGCTGAATACTGGAGGAAGCCGGACTCCACTTCCTCCTTTGCACATTTGAAACTGGACCATAAGTAAACACTAGATCTTACTGGAAGCATCGGTTGAGAATCTGCAGTGTATACTGTTAGTAGATTATTTGGAGGTCAAAAGCAATCAATTTCAAAGTCAGCAGTAGGACTGATGTGTTACATAAGGTGCAAAATGCCTGAAATAGCACTATCACAAGGACTCTGTGAAACTGTTGTATAGAAAAGGCTATATAAAGGCAAAGCATTATTTATTTACTATGTTGTTTCCACTTGATTTTGCCTCAATTTCTTTTCAAAATCAGGACAAGAAGGTAAGTGCAATCCAAGCCATTTACACTGAAGTCCTTCAGAGGAAGCTGTTTCCCTTTCTGAGAGTAGTAATTTATGTTCATTCCTCATTATACAGATAATTTTAAGTAGACCTAACCCAAAGCTCTTAGAATATAGTGGTGAGATGGGTATAGGTGTGCCTGAATGTCCAATGTAGCAAATGGTATAGCTTTCACTAAAAAGCCACAGGTATTCTGCTTAAAGTAAGCTGAAGATGAGCTACAATAGCACACCTAATAAAGTTCTGTTAGAACTGTGCACTGAATGGACCTGGTCTGCTATACAAGACCAGGACATCTGCAACAGTTACTTAGATATATTGCCTTTCAGGGCCTCTAGACAGGCTTAAAAGGAAGTTGGCTAATGTTGTGAAGATCTTCAGTATTGAAACAGTGACAACATGAAGATCACACAGCAGTGGTGTTGTGGATGAGGTAGGTAGCTGAACGACATTACAGTTTGATTAATATTTTCTGGGTATGGTATTGAAGAAAGTCTTTCTGTAATTTTTTTTTGAGCTAAAGAGCAATCAACATTTCAGTGGTGCTGGGAAACAAGGAAAAAGTCAGAGCTGTGGATGTTCAAAGGTTTGAACAGAAGATTTGATTCTGTTGCTGTAGGTTGAGGTACCTAAAGCTACCTGTCCTTGATGCAATACTGCTCTTCAAGTCTCTCTTAAAGAATCAAAATTGTCGAGGCATATCACTGGGAATTGATTAGTATAAAAGAAGAACTAGAAGCTTGCTTGAAAAAATGAACATATCTCACAGTGAACCCATCGCTCAAGGATACAAGACTTCTAAGTGTTGATCATGGGCACAACAGCCCCTAGATTCAAAAGAACTGTAGTTCACTATTATGAAAGAGAAAACAAACCACTTTAAACCAGTGATTTGAATTTTATTATATCCTTAAACTATTACTGACATTTTTTCCCCCCTTTTTCCTATGTAATAAAATGGAAATTAAAAAAGTGGAAGAAAGAAGGAAAGAAGAAAAACCGTAATGAGTGATACTGAAAACAAGAGTTCAAGTAAATTTATAGGAATTTTGCTCTGTAGAAATAACACTACTGTTTTTTTGCCTTCCACCAGGAAAAAGGAAAAGACTTGCTGGTTATTTAAGGTTTCTGAAGTCAAAAAATATTGGCTTCAGAGTGCGTGAGGGGCTCAAGAGTATTCAAATGTGATGCAGACACTCAAGCAAAACACAAATCACAAATAAATCGAGAATGGAATTTCTGTGGCACATCACCAAAGCTGGGGTTTTACTGGCTATTTTCTTTAGCTCATCTTTAACCACTCGCTGTTGCCCTCTTGATGATATCATTTTGCTGAGCTGAAGACCTGCCATGCCTCTTCAACATATTTTGCTGCTGCATCAGTCTGGCAGCCCAGGAATTCAGGAGGATGGACAATTGCTTTGACCTTACTGTGGTAATGGAAAATATGTCAAATGTATTGATTCGGCTGCTTTCCTATTATAGTTCAAGGGAATGAGCCAGCTATGGCAAGTGTTTTTAACTGCACTAATAGATGGTACAATGTGTTCTAGTACTAGATAAGAGCTTTACCTGTTGTGATTCTTGAGTACCCATCCTGCTAAATGCAATCAATAGTAGACGCGTTCTCATTTTAACAGAATCCACAAAGATTGCAGCACATTCCATGTGGTTTAAAACCATTAGCTAACCAAACCACAGAGCAGTTCAAGGGGGGACCGTGTTGTAGAAATGCACCACTGGAAAATCAGAGACGAGGTTCACCATGAGATTGAATTCAGTGGTGTCACACAGTGGTAAGGACAGAGCTCAAGAGGTGCCTGGATGCAGACCACTGTTCTGAACCAGATCACTAAGCCTGATTACTGTGAATGTGAGGTGGTCAGCCATGAAGTTTCAGAGGCACAGCTAGCACGGTACTAGAATTCCTGACATGTCCTTCCCAAAAACCAGTTAGGTTCTAGTGGAAACAGACTGAAACATGATACAAAGCAAGCATTATCATCTTCATGCACTGTCTTCCCCAGTCTACTCCCTTGTAGATGGGATATATACAGATCAGAATTAGATTAGCAGTTCTCAGCTGCCAATCTGGTCAATGTGACAATGTGGGCTGTATAAAAGGAGACGAAGATTTCTGCTCGATTATTGGTGGACGTGGAGGAAAATGGACAATGACTTGTAGCTGGTATTTAAGCTTTTAAAATCCTAATCCTAAAATGTGAACAAAATGATAATCAAATCCCACCAGAAAATTCATTAACATTAAATGTCAAAATGGAAAGACTGAGAGGATCTTAGAAGAATTAAGTGACAGATAGAAATACCTTGTTAAGCTGCAGCGGAGTCAGAAATGAATGAAATTCAGAAGGAACATAGTAGTGAAGCAGACTGCTTAATCTGGGAGACACTCTTTATCATTAAGATAAAGCACCACATATATTCTCCTTCAATGGAATTCAATTCATGGGATTTCAGGGGTACCATTAAAACCAATTTTACAATAATACTGTTGGCACTCTGAGGTACCGTAAAATAATTTTTTTAAAAAGAGCAAGGATGTAAGAATATATATTGCTCCTTTGCTGTTAAGAATTAAGGGCTGTATAAGGCCACCAGTCAAGAAGAAAAAAACAATCATCAGACACAGGTAAGGCCAAAAGTAACGTTACGTGAGAGACATAACAGCAGACCAGAAGGTCAAAAGTCCTCCTCAGCACTGTTTGTTCAAGAGAAGGCATACCAGTCTCAGTAGTCAGTAGTACTCTAATGGAGTGAGGCAGCTAGTGTTATACTTAACCACCTTTGCTCACTGCCCCACTTTAAATGAGCAAGCATCCACTCATCATTTGGTCAGCTGAAGTCGCCTTTGCCGTAAAACAGTGACACAAACTTGGCTCCCACTTACATTTTGCATAGGAACAGACAGTCTAATCATCAGTCCCTCGCCTTCCAGTAAGATTTTGTAAGGCTGGAATATTTTGCTATACCACAATGAAGTAGATAGCAGATCTCATCACCCCAGGAAACTGGGAAGTAGAAGTTTTAAAGAATTAAAAATGAGCTGGAACTATACAAGTATTTCAGAAATATTCAGGATTGTCATAGTGTATGTTCAGTAACAAAGTATTAATAATGAAGAATTGATTTAAGAACAATGATAAACTACATGCTTCGAAGCTCAACTTCTACAGAGGCATCAAAAATATCTGTCATAGAAATTTCTGAAAGATCTCATGCAAATGACAGAATACACCAAAGGTGCCTGCTGAAGGGTGCTTGCCTTGTACAATGAATGAGCCAAGAAGTAGGTGATGCTGTGGGAGGCACTAATAGGGTCTCAAGCACCACTTCTGTTTCCTGCAGCAGTTCAAAATGTCAAAATGCCCTTTTTAAAGGGTGCATATCTGCAATTGGCAAATCAATTTCAGCTACTAGCAGGGGAATGCAGATTCACATCCTTTTTTTCAGCAGGGAATAAGTGTATCTCCACTGAATTCCTGCTGCTCCTAGCACCACTCTTCACTAGGAGTTGCTTGGGGAAGCTCGAGGAAAACTAGCATATTAAAGGAACATCCAAAATCAGAAGACTATTAAGCATTAATTTAAAAATTAGAATTTCAGTTATGTTCTGATAAGTTTCGGTTCTAAACAAGACGTGTGTTCTGGAAAAAAAAACCCAAACCAAAAAACCACCTCAAACCCCTCATCCCGAAACTCAGAACATACTGTAGATGTTATATCAGCAGGAATCTGGTGAGAGGTGGGAGAGGATTGCATGGTCTGAGATCATTCTCTCCCATCTTCAGAAGGTTGAAAAGCATTAATGCTTCCTGACACTGAGAGAATCAGCTGAACAGAGAGTCAATGAAACTGAATTTCATAGCATAAGTAGCAGGGAGCACATTACACTTGGAGCTCTCCCCCCTTCACACAAAATAAATAAATATATAAATAGAAGGCTTGCACATTATTTTGTATCTCATTTGAACGGACACCATTCAATACCCCTTTTACAGGGTGAAGAGATTTTGAGAAAACATGAATTCTACACCAAGGTTAAGGCCTCTTTAGTTAAACAGTGTCATCACAGAATGTCTTTGTGCCTGAGAATTCTACTGTCTGGCTGCAAAGCATAATTCTCCTCCCACAACCCAGGACTTCAATCAAGAGGTTATTTAGCTCAATAATGATGGAGGAACATAGAGAAACCCAGTTCCTTCAAGGTGGGGATAAAGTCATGGTGAGCATTGGGTTGAGGACGAGATTATAGTGAAGACAAGAGACTTCACTGTGGAAATTTAAGTCGGGTGGTTGGATCAAAAGCCTCAAAAGATGAATGCGCATCGATGAATGCAGGAGGTGCAAACCATTTTGACCTATGCCTCTGGGTTTAAGAAATAACCCTATTAAGATGTTCTGGATTAGTCACAGAATTAATCTTGATTCATTCTAAAGTTGTTATTCAGTTGCCTATAATAGCTATCTAAGTGTGACTGAAATTCCCCATGGATAAATTGAACATTTATACGGGGCTGACAGGGAAGGGACAGGACCTACAGGAGACCCAGAGCCTCTGGAAATGCAGGTCGGGGGCCCTGAGGGATATCCTAGATTATCTCAAATGGAACAAGATGCCTATTTTAAGAAAATGAGTCCTCCATAGGTCCATACAGCATAGGCATGCCCCTCTGAATTAGTCCACCACCTACCTTGTTATGATTAAGGCAATGAACAAAATGTCTTTTTTATTTAAAAAAACAAACAAAAAAACATTTTTACATTGTGCTTCGCCTGCCATGTTTTTATGTCTACTTTAGGATGTGAGAAATCATGTAATGAACTCAAGCTGCCTCTGCACAAACTGAATTGGGAAGTCTTTGTGTATGTGGCAAATGTGTTGAACCCAATAGAGGAAAGCTGATGATATATTTCTTAGCAAACTAAACATGAATGGAGCTCTTATCAAGCCATTCTGTGGTTGATTTTCTCTGCTTTTCTTTTGCTAGATGATATTCATGTTTGTCCAAATAATACCTAGTAAATCCTTTCTATCAACATCTGAAAAATTTCCCAGTAACGGAAGGTGACCTTTTATTTTGGATGACAACGTATATTTGTGTTAATTCAGAGACTGCTATTTCATAATGGAACTTAAATCTTTATTAAAAATACCTTAAATAAATAAACTTCTTCAACAGCAACAAAAGAAAAGACATTTTTTCTCATTATTTCACTGCTAAGGTAATGCTTAAGGATTTCTTTGTGTACTCTTAAGACAGCTTTTCAGTGTTGGCACAGAGATCTTAAGGCATTCACATTAACTCATTTAAAATAATGAGTATGGGATATATTTAAAACCCACCAAAATCAATGAAATGTTATTGGCTTTTAATGAATTAGTAAAAACTGGACCTCCAAGAGTAGTTAAAAAACAAAAAAATCTTTTGAAATGATTGTTCCTTTAGTATATTTGTTTAAAAGCAAAAGTTTGTCAAATCAACAGTCCCTCTTCTCTCTTCACCATGCAAAAAAGTATATTTATGGGCAGTTATTTTATCAGAATAAGTAAGGGGTGGGGGGTGGGGGAAGTCTATAACTAACAAGAATGTCAAGGTTAAGGCAGCAACAGGATAGAAGTCCATGTTTTTGGATGAAGTTGCCTTTTTTCCACAGAGTGGATCTAGATATCAAATGGACGAGTCAGGATGTGGGGGACTTCAGGCATACAGAACAGGATTTTTTTTCTTCATTGATTTGGGATTTCTCCCATCACAAATAAGTACTAATAGAACAGGAATTCATTTAGGAAACACCAATGGCATAAACCATGTAGAGAATGAAACTAAATTATTTCCGTCATCTTTTTGATTTGATAATCTGCAAAAAGATTGTGCTACATTCACACACTGTTTGAAATAGTCAAAGCACATGAGATAACAGCAATTCAAAGAAACGTTCCAGCACTTCCTGAGGCTGGGAAATGAGAGATGATATTAGCATATGTTATCTGTCACACTATCTGGCATGTCAGATTTCTACACCCATCACATGATCCAGTATGTGTGTGTTTGGGAGCAGAGGAAAAATTCTGATTTGTAACTCTCTGTCAGAGAGCTACAAGCTGCTTCTTTTCCTCAGGGGCACATGTGGTAATACAAAGTATGTATGCTGTGAAGGTAGTGGGAAACAGCTGGAGTTATTGCTCAGCTCTTCTTAGGCTGCCACTAACAGGAATAATGAGATGCAGTAAAACATAGAGAGGAGACCCATATTGCAGACCCTACAATAAAAAAAAATTCAAAAAAAAAATTCAAAAAGCTGCAGTTGCATTCATCATGCCTTCCCTAGAAAGCCACTGAGCACACTCTCACCTATTCTCTCCCACTGTAGATAAGAGGATCTCCAGATTTTCACAGCATCTACATAAAAAACCAAAATATTCTGGGAAATCGCTAAATCACTTGTGATACGTGCTTCTTGCCTAATGCATCTGGAGAAGAGGCTGACCTCCTTGCCCGTACTGTACTCAAACATCGGTCAGGTATTTTCTGTAGAAAGTGATAGAGAAACTCTTTGCAGTGCCCATGTTAGTCTGCATTTCTGTATGAACACCCTCACTCACCCTGGCTCTGAAGGGTTAATAGCTTCTGCTTGGCAAAAAACTTTTCTGCTGAGGCTGAGCCCAGGTGAAGCACTGGTTTCATTCCTATCCTACATTTGTTTGCCAGTTAGCAGTCCCTTGTTCCTCTTGGTTTATAGTTATGCCAGGCCCTGGCACAGTCTATCTCAGGGCTTTACCCCTTTGTCCTGTTGCTTCAGCTGAAGCTCTCCTGAAACTCAAACCACTCCTGCTCCTATTCAGCTCCCTCAGCAATTCTCCCATGCATAGACAGATACTACTCATGGCAAGCTGTTCCTGACCTAGTCTATAACTAGGAAAAAACACAGATACCTGCAGTCTTTCCTAGTTATTCTGCTCTAGGCTCCCTCACCCACTCCCCCTTAGCTTTTTTTCATTTGAAGCCAGTTTAGATACTCATGGGAGTGACTTCAGAATAGTCAGGTAATATCCAAACTGAAACCTTTCAGACATGTTTTCTTGGGATTTCAGTCACTGTTTGCTCAGCATGAGGCAATATTAGGGTATTTAATGCTCTGATAAAAGGCCTACCACATGTATTGGTAATAACGATTAGGGTGGAGGCATAGGATAGGTCATAGCAAGTTCCTATGTGTATGTTCTCTGTCAATATTTGTCCATGTGTAGAGACAAATTAGTCATTCCCATAGACTATTAACCCATTTCTGGAACAGTTTTAAGGTCATCAGGCTGATTTTAAGAAAAATAAAATCATTCAGAGGTTAAGCGAAAAAAAGGAAGAAATTGGACATCTCATTGGAATTGGAAATTTTGCACCTCCTGGTTGCTACTCAAAGTAGAAACGTTTTTTCTTTTCAGTCTCTCCTGGTTTCCTTGTGTGGGATGAATGCTATCACGATGGGGGATGTTAACACCATCAGCTCCAGAACCTATTTTAGCATCAGCTAGCAGTTAATCCTCCAAATCGGCTCTTCCTGTTTGTGCCCCAAAGTATTCAGTCCTTGACCTTTTTGTACTAACCAAATAAGTACCATTAATTTTAAATTTATCAGTGTTGCTATAGCTACTAAACTGTGTATTCCAGCTAATATTTTCAGATATGAATAAGAAAGATATATAGTTTACAGTGTTTGCTGTTATCATGACAATAAATTCGTTAAAAAACACAAACAGTCACATAGCTATTTGTAGACAGGAATGATTTAAATTAATGGTGATTATTTTATCCTTTTGTGTGAGGAGCAGCACTGGATAACTTTACAGGTGTTTTCTGTAGTCAAGGGTAAGAGAAGATGGTCTCTGGAAAGCAGTTCACAGAACCTGTAATGCTAATGGGGCAGAGAGTATCAAGGAGGATTATTCTCCTAACTCAAGTGTGAAATGAGAGTAAAGTTAGGTGATATGAATAATCCCTATGCCGAAGTGTTTCTTATGTGGGTATAGTGGATTGGAGACCTCTGGGAAACTGCTCAAGAAACCTAGGTGGACAATAAATAGTTACACAGGAGATCATTTCAGAAACCTGAGTGGACAAAGGAAGTAGATATTTTCTATGTGGTGAAAACACAGATCTCTTAAAAGCTTTCAAACATCTGGGACCATGGGGACTTTCCTGTTCTTCTGGATTATGTTCTATCTCATGTTTCATGGTGGATGTCCACATTCATGTCCTCTCTCCGTATATAACCATGTAACATATTTTGCCCCTTACATACCTTAAAAACAAATAAATAAATGAATTAATTAAAAATTGTCTTTGCTAACACAGACTGTTGTACTCTACCTATCATTTTCTGACGGAATTCTTTAGAAACCAAACATTTCAGCATGTTGTTTTCTGTATAGTCTAATGACTGTAAGTTACACGCTTTAATTTTGGTATAAAAGATTCATTTTAAGTATTCAGATCCACGGGCTTTCCTCACAGCATTCTGTCACAGTCATTTCCACTTACAGGTAATGTGTTAGCTACTAATTACACTCCATCTGCACTCCGGATGTTAAAATACTGCTAATTTGTTTGAAATGCTGACAAGGAGATCTCTATAGACTTTAACTTGATAATTTCATCATTTTCCAAGAGTTCAACAGAGTAGCTATTTACCTTGTTTTCTATAATAGCCCTTATGACTTATGCAAACTTTATAGAGCAAAGTGTATGTTAGCTCTTTAGCAGCCGAGCCACAGTAAGATAAAGCTCAGGCCTGTTGCTTGCTAGAGGTGTTCTTTGCACAAAATCACAATCATTGTGTGTGCATGCTTAGAATTTTAGTTGCATAACATTATATATACTCACTGCTTTATGATTCTGCAGATTTTTTTCATGGTGTCTTAACTAGAAGATAATGGCTAATAATCTCCTATTAGGAATTGAAATGACTTCAGAGTGGTTTTCCTCAGAAAGTTTTAGGCGTTGTTAGAGGAATGGGAGATCTGGTAGAATTTCCGTATTTCCTTTCAATGACATACATCAAAACTTCTTTGTCACTTAAATGTTGATTCATTAAAGGGAACTGTGCAGTCTGCTGCACAAAGCAGGTAGCATGCGGCTGCACAGACACCAGGTTGAAAAAATATTGTTACCTGCAGAAAGTCTATTGTCACCTTACTTCCAACTGTCTAACACAGCGCCCATGGGCTGCTTCTACCAAAGGCTTTTTTGTTTGTTTGTTTTATTATTATTTTTTTCTGCAGAACATGGGAAACAACTTTCAATGAAGGAAAAATAGTCCATAAAGCTGAATTTCTCCTCTCACACCTTGCACAGAAGCACGTTGCAGCTCCCACTACCACCACTCCCATGCCAGGTGATTTAGGAAAGACTGGAGACATGCTTCATCATCAACACAATAGTCAAGGGCAGAAGGGAGATACATTCCAAAAATATTTTCTAGCTTGCACAGGTACCATAATCAGACCTGGCCAGCACAGAAAGAAGTTTTTTAATTTGCAAATAGAGAAGCATATTCAAACCTTCCCCAGTTAACACAAAGTCATTTCAGTCCTACGTACCTAGTAGGAACTGCAGCAGTCTGTCATACAGAAGGCTGGATGAGGAGAAGGTGGAACGGAATCTCGGTAAAAAGAAGGACTTGAAGACACTATTTAAATGATGCTACATCATGATTTCAGAAGTTGCACTTTATTGATCAGGAGTCAGGAATTTGCTTGTTCGTTCCTCCCACACCTCACAGGGCTTCCACACAGATAATCATTAGATGTGATGTTTAATAGAATTAAAGCCAAACTGATGCCTCCCTGTAGAGCTACTCATCTTGTTTTGCTATTCAGCACGAGCATAAATAATCTAAGCAGATCAAGGACAGCCGTCATAATGAAATATGGGCAGAGGGATTCACTTCAGAAGAAGATTTAATTTCTGTGCTTAATTATTAAAATTGATTTATATTTAAAAGTGAAGAAATGGGATGAGTTTCCTAAGGGTTAAAGAAGGCATTTACACACCTCAGTGCTCCTCTAGTTCTCAAATATTTTTGTTATTTAGCTTCAGATAAAAGGCAAAAGGTGGGATTAATCATAACTGACTTCAGATATCTTCAGTGATGGCATTTACAGCTGAACTAGTCACATTAGTTCCCCTTATAGCCTTATCACTAACATGCAACCCAGTTAATGTACATTGGCCATCTACCTTTCTGCAGCATGAACTTTGCTCTTCAAGCTCCTTTTTCTCTCTGATCACAACAAGGACATCCAAGAAACAGTCCAATGAGAGTTGTCTATCTTGCAGACGTGTATAGAATCTCATCCTTACGTCTCTAAATTATGGCTCTTCAAAGGAAGTTTAATAACTATAACTGCAACTAATTGTTGACAAATTCTGCCCGTAATCTTTTTTTCTATCACATTTTACCTTGGTCTTTGTTGCTCTTTCTTTTAGATGTCTCTTTGTGCATGGAACAGCCTCTCTGAATGAATTTAAAAGGTCACAGGCACCTACCTTTCAATAGTTCTTTCTGGTATTTTGCCCTCAGGAAATCAATAAAAAGATACTATAAGTGTGTAAAGTATTTTTACCATAAAATTTACACAAATTCCCATCTTCTACAGGGACCATCAAGGTTTATCACATTTCTCTGTAACTATATCTTGATAATATTATATTCATATTCATATTTATACACCAGAACATGACATTAATTTTCTGTATCTTGTTCCAGGCAAAGTCCCAATCCTGCCACCAGTTACACCTATGTTTATCTGTGCATAACTGTGCAGTCCAGCTGCCAACAATCTGGTTCATATGTTGTATTTCTTATTCCCTCTTCTAGGATGTAGAATGTAATTATACTCCTTCCATCTTTAAATTGGCAAGTATTTTTCATTATTATCAAGGACAAGATGTACTGTAGTGTGTCATGTACTGGGCACACATGCAGAATTTCTGAAAACCCCACAACCGACTCAGGACAGGGTTGCTGGTTGTTCAGGAGACAAGAACAGTTGAACAGACTCTTCAGATTTCTACCACAGAAGATACTGAGACAGGAAAACCAACAACGATACACATTTCTCAAGAAATAATGACACATGAGATACAATTCATGTTCCCCTGCTTATTTATTGTGGTTTTATTATGATCTCACTGTTGTGCCATGGCTTTTCACATCATTTACAGCAGACAACAGGCCTTGTAATTCACCAGACACATGCATCTCCTCTACATGGGGCTGCCCTCGGAAGCAAAGGCAGCTGGGTATTTCAGAGGCTGCTCTTTAGACTTAATTTCACCTAAATTTACATGCCTATTGTTTAAGCAAATAACCTTATGCAAGCTTCCCTGTCACTGGAGAGACATAGGTATTTTAAAATGTGAGTCATCTGCCCTGCTCCAGACATCTGCTTTAGGGTGAGAGGATTTTCATCTTGGACTCTATAGAATATAGTAGACCTTCAGGAAAGAGAAATTAATATTACAATAATGAGCTCAGGTGTAGTTCAGGTGGGCAGGAGATACCTCCTACACACAGAATCTTTCCTCAAAGAGATGATTCAGTTCTCTCTTCCCACCTGATACTCCTTCCTTGGGCTGAAACAGAAGAAAAATGAGAGGTGTGGGAATGATGGTGCATAAAGGCAGCATCCTGCTTTTAAATAACTACATAGATAATATAACTGTATAGAGTAACACGTAGTCCTCATGGCTGAATAGAGATTAATGGATCATTAAAACTTCATTAAGTGCAACTGCTTGTAGCAAGGAGAGGGTCAGTGACTGATCTGTTGCAACACAGATCCTCTTTGTCTTTCTTGAAGTGCACATGCAGCTCCAGTAAATCTAGAAAAATAGAGATGATTTTAAATTTTCATGGTCTTTGTGTTGATTATTGCTTCCAGCCAGAACTATTGTATTGCCTCTCTTTAACTGCGATTGGAATAGATTTTTAAGGCTTAAAGACGGGAAATAACGCTTTATTAAATTTTGCTTATTCACCTAAAAAGGGTGCTTAGTCTGGAAAGACAGACTTGCAAAAGGACAATGATAATAATAGTATACCCTTTTGTATTCATTTTATCAGGATGTTTAAAACAGAATGTAGGGGTGAAATAATTTGCACAAGTTCATCCTGTGGACTGTTAGAAGAACCAAAGATAGAAATCAGCTCTCCCGAGCCTGCAATTCTTCATCCACTACATCACTCTGTCCCTATATGCTTTTAAGTAACATACAGCACCTCTGGGTAGGTGTAAGTTCCCTTGCACTTGTCATGTTGAGCTCGTGATCTCAGGTAGGTTTCACTCCTATCACACCACAGAGCCACCACCTATTTTATAACAATCTTCAGCCAGTTTGTTATGGGCAGGCCACATGCTTTCCTAGACAAGATTTTGTCATTAAAAAAATTAATTAGAGGCATAATAAATTCTACATATTCTACATATGGTGCAGAAGAACCATTTGTAGATGGAGCACGAGCTGAAATATGAAGAAGACAGGTTATATCAACTATAGGGACTTGAGAGCCATGAAGAGGTAGGAATCACAGGGAGGAATTGTGGGAGCACATAGTGGCTAACGAACATGTTGAGTACCCTTCGCTGAAATTTGCCCAATCGCTTAAAAGTCTTCAGCATTCAAATTTATGCCTTCTTCCTTATGGACTATCCAGCCTGAGTATGAAGCTCAACTTATCTCAAGTTGGCTATTTGAGGGTATAGATGGCAACGGGGTGAAAGGTGACACCGATGTTATTCATGGAGTTGGCATTGCTCTAGTGGGAAAGGCATCAGGCTGCTGAAAGGTGAATCTTCTGAAAGAAATAAAAAGGTAGGGCACTCAGCATCCAAAAAGTAGGTTCCTCCACTATTAGAATCCTCAGCCAAGCCCCTGGGGAACTTCTTTAACCTGAACTCAATTTTGCCACTGCAAGATGTAAAGATGAGGATAAGAAATGAAAAACTTGAAGCACTCGATCATCCTGAAGAAAATTTGGACCAGTGTTTAGTCTAAGTAAGGGACAAGAGTTACATTTTCTCATAAATAGTGTTAAAAGAACAGTTGCTGTTTTCAGTTAGACCATTTATCCACCTAGGCATAATACAGCCTTCCTTTTAAACCCAGACTGGAAGATAATTTGTCTTCAAAGACGGTATGAATTGCTCTAAGAGAAAAATTCCTTTATAGAAGGATTGTGCTTTTAAACTACATCAGAAGATCACCTAAGCACAGGTGTAACAATAGAAATGCCACTCATCATATTCCTATTCATCAAATCTTTTCTCCTTATGTCTTGTTAATCACATAGCCATGCATGGAATAGTTTTTATTCACTTGGACTTCAGGGATAAGGACCTAGTTTGTACCCTTCTGACTGATGGGCAAGGGCATTGCCTCCGTAGAAAGACCTTTTTAAAATACATGGGAGCTTCAGTGCAGCAAGAAATGTTAAAAAAAACCCACCAAAACATCCTTGCATTCACTGGTAATTCTTTGTGTAAAGAACAGAGTAAGGGGGATACGGCAAAAAACACCTGGCAGTGTAGCAGTTAAAAATAAAAGGCAATAACTATTCTAAGAAAAAGATTGGAATTCAGATCAAGTTGTAAAAGTGGTGGGTTTTTGGATTTTAGCTTGGCCATTTTTCAAGTACCTTTTAAGATATTCCAGGTCTTCTTGGAATTCTGTGGGCTGTAACCAGTGGATAAGCATGTGTTTGGGAAAGTAAATACCTGATCTTCTGACAACCTGAAGTCCCACTGAAAGGAGGACTTTTAAGAGACATGTTCCTACAGCAGAACATTTAATGGTGTATTTAAGCATGATTTTACTAGTGAAGGACATTTATTAGTCCTGAACCTTATTGTCACAGGGCTGTAGACATTGAGAATGGGACATCAGCATCAATTCTCAGAGCAGCAATACTTTGTCATTCTGCTATGGTTATTGAAAACCTGCAGCCAGATTCTCCTCTAATTTTAAAAGATGCTCGTCCATGTGCAGAAGTGGTAGTCCTAAATTTTTATTTTTATGAGCTTTTATTTTTTCCACTGACTTTCCCCCCCCCCTTTTTTTTTCTTCCTGTGACAGTGCTGCAGGTCTGTCTTGTTTAGGCACTCTGATTCTGCTGCTTATGGCCTATAAATGCTTCAAATGTTCTTTGTTTTAAGATAATTCAATCTCATGTTTGAAATAAGGGGCAGGGCAACCTGAACCACAGTCTCTCTAGTTAGAAACGGATTTGCAGTTTGCAAACAGCCACCCTCACAGCAGTGTTTGCCGCTGCCGTGACCCTGTTGTTTCCTCAAATCTGCCAGAGAAGCTCTGCATGTGACTGTTCCCTAATCCACTTGAGCAAGAGTAAGCAGAGCAAAATGCTGGTCTTTTCTGAATCATCTCTTCTTGATTGAAGGAGGTTAAGGAGCACTCAGAGAACTAGACCTGCTAACAGATCTGAGGGTAAGAAAACCTCCAGAAGAGGAGCTCTGGAGATGCCTGACCATGCTGATAGAAGGCTCATAGGGATCCTAATTCAGCTGTGTAAAATTGGAGGCAGGCAGAATAAAGGATCGGAAAGAAAAGACATCAATCCATGTCATCTATTTCTGTATTTTCAAGTACATCTAGTCCCACGTTATTTTGTATATAAAATATTGAGTATTGAGTAGCATTCCTGTATGCCGCCTGCTGCATTTCCTTCCTTTACTTCCTTCCAAGTTATGTGTTTTGTTACATTTTCCAGTTTCCTGATCCTTTTATCCATAAATGTCTCCAGAAAACTTGCTCCAAGAGCTTGTGTTCTGAAGCAAAACACCAAACAGGGACTGTTGTAGCTCTCTAGCATTTCATGTCTCTTGGCTTGTAATTATTTTTAGTGTGCAGTTCTTCTCTACTCATTGATTATAGTCACTGTAGTTGCTGGTATATGAGTAAATGACACACCTCTTAGAGCTGCTAAAACATTATTTTTGATTTCATGTAACCTCTAGGAAGAGAGGGTGGAGATTTCCCTATACGGGTATTGAATAATTAAATAGATAATGAAACACACAGAAGATACTGTAGAAGTATTTAGGATGCTTCCATTGTGTTTTCTTTGCAGTTTGGGACCACAGTGTTTCTCGTGGTGTTGCACAGAAATCTCCTTTTCTTAAAAGACTGCTTAATTTTGCCACTGTACTCTGCAGCTTCTGATTGAGTACAGCATGGGATGTTTACCACTATCAGTCTTGTTAACCATCCAACTCGTCCTCATTACCCCACCCAGTTTCAGTCAGTGTACATTTAAACTTTTGTTCTCCCAGACCTAGGAATCTGCATCTGCATGCTGTTTCTGTCAGCGTGGCTTTGATTCTCTATTTTGTCTTCTTTAGCTTCAGCTGTTTCCTGTAATGTGGAAACTTATTGGGCAATGCAGAGAAGGATGAACATTTCTAGACGCATCCAGCAGCATGTCCAATTTGCAGGCTGACCTAACTTCTCATTCCCAGCGAACAGATGAGGAATTTGGCCAACAGAGAAAGCAAGACAGCAATACAGACTGAATCACTGTCTGGTACCAATTTGTTAGCTCAAAATAGGCAAAGGATTTTTCAGATCTGATAAAAATCCTAAGAAAGATTTTAGGGCTCTTCCTTGTAACTGAGTATTATCTCTGTCATGTTGATGGGCTACAGACATTCTCTTTTATCTTATTTGTGTTACAGTAAGAAATGGGCAAGATTTTCTCTGGCAGAGAGTAAAATGACTGAAAAATGTAGTTGGGAGAAGAGGGAGGAGATTCAGATTTCCCGAACTGTCAAAAAAAAAGTGAAGGAAATGTGAAACAGTTGTTAAAGTCAAATATTTTATTTTGACGTTTTGAGAGCAAAACAATTCTCTTTGGTTTTAAAGTCATTATTTGTTTAGAAACACACCTATTAAAAAAAAAGGGGTTGAATGGTGCCTTTTTAACATTCCATTTTAAGCTGAGTGTTTCATTTTGGATGAACTCCAGCTGCAGTTTCATGACTTTATTTATATTTTGTTTGTTTCACAACAAAGCATAAAATATGACTGTTCCTTCTCTCCTCTGCAGACAAGACTGTCTAAGGGCTGGGAAAAAAGTACTGCAATAATTTTGAGGAGATTTAGGAGCTAGAGCAGTGAACTGAACAAACTTAGATATGCCTGGCTATATATAACATCTACAGTGTGGGTGTTTACTGAAATAGTCTCCCTGGTCTCCCTTTAAAATCAATAGAGGTCAAATAATTATAAATAATGCTTTCTAGAGGGTGGTGTGTCTCTTCATCAGGCAGACCTCTAATATAGGATGATCAGACCATCATCTCCCATTTCTCTTCAGTGACTACAAAGGGAAAAGACAAAGCTGCTTTGACTGTAGAAGGGTGTATTACCAAAGTTTGAAGGTGAGATGCTTCTTCCACACTTCCCTCCAGCTGCCAATCCAGCAGTGAACAATATAATGAGGCATGACCAGGTGATGAGGAATACCAAGATGAATCCAAATTGGCAGCAGTAGGGTAGTTATTTTTGTAAGGATACAGAAATAAGAACTGAAATAAGACAATAGCTAATAAACACTGCATTGTGTCATGACACAGTAAGAAGGCAGGTAACTAGCCATTGGCAACTCAAAATCCAGTGCTAAGAAGCAGATTTTGTCTTTTCTATGCTTTGCTATCTGATTCCCTCAACTGGATCAGATGTGCTTGAAAAATTATATGGAAATCTGGCTCCCCAGAGTAGAAATGGTTCATTTAGTGAAATAAAAGTCCCTGTAATTAATGGGGAAGTAAATAAATCTCATAAGTAATCTTCCATCTTCTTCAGTGAAAGATTGTGTTATCACCAACTGAACTGTTTTTATAAGACATATCTTACGCTCATTGTGAGTTTAAATGCAAAACTTTGATTTCCTGTAATATAAATGTATTTTCAGGAGCTGTTTGCATGTGGATATTTTATGGGCTAAATAGGCTAGAATGACTCACTCTGAAGATATTAGTTTGAGCAGACAGTAACTTTTAGAAACAATTAGTATTTCTCCGCTTCTAGTAAAAGTTGACCCTTAAACGCCTCAGATGTGGAAATAGAGTCATGTTTAATAACTAACGGTAAGTTCTAATAATTAAATACTAATTACATTCTCTTTCTGAGCACTGTGTATATTATTGGACGTTATACATACCCAGAAAAACACCAGCAGAAATTGCCACTGACACTACAGTGATTCCATCCTAATGACAAGCAAGCCCAACTTCAGATCATCATCTCACTTGCAATAGTTTGTTTCCAAGATAAGGATGGCATTTGATAAGGCAACTGGATTACTAAAGATATGTTAAATGTGGATTGATATTTCCATGAGGCAAGGCCGTTATCCAATAACAGTTGGACACCTCCAGTTCTGAAGTCATTTACCTGATCTTCTTTCTACTCATGGCAAATAAAAATAAGCTGAAGTGCTTTAGCACTGCATGTGGTATTTGTAGATAAGATGAGTATTAGAAAAAAAGAAATATCCGCGTGACTGACTGTAGGTCCTCTTTGAGAATTAAAAAAAGAAAAAAAATACTGAACAGAAACAGAACTCAGTAGTTTGCCAGATTGAGATACTGAGTCCTGAAATTCTCCAAAAATTGTAAATTACCCTTTCAGACAACCATAAGGAGTTTTTGTTGTCCGACCCAAAGACCCATCCCCTGATGCACATATCTAAAAGCTAAGCATTTATTCAGATCTGCTCTTCTAAATTCCCTGTATAATCAATAGAGCATTACTAACATTTTCAGACAGAAATTTAATTCCTCCTAATACAGACACCCAGAAGAAGATAAAAGATCTTCTCAGGGAACGCTGGCTGGGACAGTTAGAAGTTGTGAGTCTGAAGTTATAATATCCTTCCCGGAGTGTATCAGAGCACAAGTATATTTGTGCACAAAACAGTGAGGGATTGTGGTCTGTGTGTACAGGCAGACCCAGTAAATCTGATGTTCCGGGAAGTATTTGAATCCAAGTACACAGGCTCTGTACCAATTTTTCATACCTATGCAATGACTCCAACCCTTCTTTCAATTCTTTAAAATAGAAGCATCATTGTTAAAGTATTTCACAATGTTTGTGGATTGACCGTAGGAGATAGCTGGAGTCCAAGTCACAAATTATGACATCTTTTTGTAGATGCCACATGTGAACTGCCTAAACTGCCATTAATCAATGGAGACGTAGAGTTTAAGCACTTTGCTCAAACAAGGGCACCTAGAATTGAAATTGAAATTGAGACAAAGCTGTTAAAGGTATCCACAGGGGTCTGGTAGATATGAGGCCAGACCTTTGAAAGGCCTTAAAAGTTCCTTGAAAGCCACATTTGAGGGCCAGATTGGACACCTACATATAAGACATTTCAAACAACATTAGACACCTCCATCTAGACACTCAACTCCAGGCAACTTAACCCATAAAATCCCTTGCTGAGCATTTTATCACTCATTTTGTCTTATGGAAAGGAAAATACACCCCACGAGTCTGAGCATAAAGAACTGGTTTCAGTATCTTTGATTTTGATATCTCCCACCACAGCCAAAAGCTTTACTGATCACCTACACAGCAAAATCACAATTCTTGTAAGCAGTAGCCTTTTTGCAGAGTGGTGGACAGCTACGAGACTGGGAGAGCAGGTTCAATGATTATTCTCATCCCAACAGAGACTTTTGCTGCTGTATAAATGTATTCACAGCACAGAGACACAAAATCACGTGTGCTGCTAAATTGAGACCTCATCTCAAGTGTCACTACATGACTTGTCAGGAGAAGAAATCTCTTGGCACCTGAGTTGGGCTATCAGTCATTTTGACCGACATTCTTTTATGCCTGTTCAGCAGTCGAGGTGAAGACTGAACAAAATTTTCCAGCGTTTCCACTCAATCAGTATAGAAAGATAGCCTTAGGCTAAAGAGTGAGACCTTGACCCTGAATGATACACTCTAAAGGCATTGACCACCATTTCCAGCCCTTCTTTTCCCACATGTACTAAAATCAATAGGATTGATTTTCGTGCCTGAGCTCACTGTGTCTGCATTATGGATTTTGAAGTCATGTTTATTATGCTGCTCCCTGCCTTCAGAGTCAATGTGTGGTATCTCAGAGAGACATCTCTGGGAACGCTTTTGCCTTCTCTGGCATAAGCCCATCTACTTCCTTTGACAGGAAATCAGCAAGTAGATTGGTTTTTTCACAGACTTTTTATATTTACCATCTTAACCTAGATATTTCTTATTCTTGCCATGCACACTTATCATGATACTCAGAACTGACAATGCTATAAAGACTCCTCATACCATTGCTGTTACAATCTTTGAGTCTACCAATCATCTTTGGACCTTATTTTGGGTTGTTTGAAATAGAATACAGAAATTATTATTGTAGTTCTCATATTTGGATGAGCATTCAAGCGCTAAAATCACTTATTTAAGACATAATTGCTGCTGTTTTAGTATTTTCGACCATGAAGCTTCTGAAAAGACACTTCCAAATTGTGACATCAGGCTGGCTACAGAAACAGGGCAAAACTTTATCAAAAATACTAATGAATGTTTTAACACGACCAGAACTCTGCTAACACATAAATCGTATCTCCTGACCGATCAAGGTGCAGAGGCAGGTTAAAAATGCCAAAGAAGTAAAATAGTTCAATCTCAGTGCCACAGCCTGGTCCTTCCTCACTCCATCCTGTCCAAGTATGACATAATGAGTGAGACCACTGAAAGTTCATTCCTCTATGTTTAATGATGTGGACAAGAGGAGTAAATCATATTGCTTTGAGCAATCTCCTGTCCCACCAATGCTTTGACCTGTTGCAACTAGCACAGGTCCCAAACAAAGTGTGGGAAAGGCTGAGGAGCAAACATGCGCCAACGACCATTCGCAAGAGGCTGTTGTGGAGGAGAAAGGGCAAAAGGATTGGAGGCCACTATTGATGCCACCATTCCTAGGTTACTTCACCTTACGGCAAAGGGCAATACCTGAGCCAGGGTCTGGAGCACACTACCCCCATCCCAAGAGTACTGGTTGTACTCAAGGCCAGCTCTTGGTAGGAGCGAGCTGTTTGACAAACCTTGGCTGGCACTGGAGCTGTTAGAGGAAAGGCTGGAACATTGGCTCCCCATGACAGGTCTGCTAAGAAGACTTCTTTTTACCTTGGGAGCAGCTTTTAAGCTGCAGTGTAGTAAGAGAAACACAGACGGAGAAAGCAAGGTTCATAATACTTAATACAGCACTTGGGCTTAGCCTTTAAAGACCAGCCAAAACAGGGTGAGACAAGTCTTTTATTCAAGACAAAACTTGGACAGTACAGACTGTCCAGTAACACCTGGTGGACCCTAGCACCCAGATATTTTAATTATTGAAAGAAAGGTAAAAGATTTCATATGTCATTCATATGGTTTTATTCAAGTCAAAATTTAGTTCAGCTATCTAATGATTACTTCTTTATTGCACACACAAGTATTTAGGCTGACCTTATGCTCACTGTGGAATTATGAGCCTTTCCTAAAAGGGAATCATTGCAACAAAGACAAGTGCTGGAAACACACAGGGTGTTTCTCATGGCTGACGCCAAAGACTGGACAGTTTAAGGTAGATGTAGTGAATTTCACCTTTATGATTTCATCCTTTTCTATTGCAGCCAAAGAGCCATTTGCTGTAAAAATGTAACTTTTATTGTTTTAAAGTTCTTTGCTCTTCTTGCTTTATGACTCCACTAATGTCTTTGGGTTTTGTTTTGTTTGTCTTTCTAGGTTTTTAATTGCATTTCTTTTTGTTTCCTTCCTTGTTTTCTCTCTGTGAGTAAAATAATAGATTTCTTCCTTACATGGAAAATAACTGCTGAAAAAGTAGAAGAAAATGCCAGCTGCAGAACCCGAAATCTCCAACAGTCATGCAGTCTGTGCCGTCCTCCTATTGTCCCTCCAAGAAAGGAGATAAAATTTTGGAAGAGAAACAGCATAGTACCTGCTGGCAAGCTTCTTTAGGTAGGATCCCAGAAAACATTTTTGAAAGTGAAGTGACAAAAAGGGAAGAGTTTTTTAAAAAATATTTTTATTAACACTGTGATAAACATTGCTTTTGTTCAACCGGGAACCCGTAGGGCTTAATCCAAACAGTCACTGTCAACGTAAGCCCAATTAAGCAAACAGCATTGTAGCAGTGGTTTTCTTTTTCCCTTTTTTTTTTTTTTTAATTCAAGGAAACGGCTGTACATGTGTGAGTCTGTGCATGTGTAAGAGACTTGCCCCTTGTCTTACAGCCTTATCTTTTCCAGCAGTTAAAACAATTTACAGGAACTGTGCTATTTTTAGTTCAGTATTTTGAAATGTTTAACAGTCTTGAGGATTAACTATTAGTGGAGCTGAAGAGAAGAAATAGGGCTTTTTTATTTGTATTACTGTTTTATCGTAGGTGGAGCTGGTCACAGAGTTCATGGTTACAACTGCCTAATACTTCTATTCATACAGGCTTGTGTTTCATCGCTGATAGCTTTGTAACTGTTGTGGGCTGAAACACTCCAGTCCAGGTTTCTGCTTCATGATGACTTCTCTCTTTTTAAATGAATTTAATAAAAATAAAAATTAATCCATCTCTGAGAACAACAGTAAGAGAAAATTAGTTCCTTTGCTCATGTTAAAAAAATTAAGGTCTTTCACCTTTCTTCTCTTGCTCCTCCGCTGCAAAAGATGGTAGTGAAAACTGGAGGGCATGGAAGGACAGAAAGACCAACTTTTTTATCAGACATGGATTTTTCTCTTTCTTCTGATTAATGGCCCCCCTTGCGTAAGATAAAAAGCTCTGAAATATCACCATTTGCACATAGACAGAAGAAAGCATTCAGCAATCTGCTTGGATGCCTTAAATGCTACAGCAGGGGATCTAAGGACCCAAAGTTCAGAAGGACAATTCAATGCATGCTCACCCAATTTGTTTTAGCATCTAGACACCACAGAGGAGGTGAGTCTTCTCAAGTTTCCTCTGCCTCAAACATTTCTATTTTTTGTGTCCTAGCCAATGGGTTAGACTACAGCAAGAGGCCAACCTTGATATGTGGGATCCAAACATGGGTCTGAGGAGTGGACAGCCATAGATTAGTGCACCTCCCAGCTCTGTTGTGTGCTGCTGAGTGAACAGCCATGAGCAAATGAAGTATGTGAAGAGAGTAGCCAGCAATGAACCTAAGTCTATGTCCAGGCAATCCCTCAGCTAAGAGGCAGTTACCAGGCTGCAGCTCCTACTGTCTTCCTTCTTTCACTATCATTTGCAAAAATTCATAAACAATCCTTACAGAAAATGATACTCCCAGCTCCTCATGTTTCCATTTTTCCCTCATCCCTTTCCAAGGGGCACCAACAGAAACCCTGGAAAAGAGATTGAAGCTCATGAGCAACACAGGATGAAGTCATCCTTGCCCTTGATTTAGGACAGAATCCTGGACTACTTGCATTGTTTCTGGAAAGACAAAGCAGATTATGATATTGATTTACAGAAAAAAAACCCCACAAAAAACCAACACCAAAACCTTAGATTCTGGATGGGCCTATAATGCCTCTTTAGTTAACAAGGGGTCCCTATTAGTTGTCCAAAGGTAGAGATAATGAATATCCTTCAGAGTTTCAGCTTCACCTTCTAGCATTGACCGTGAGGTGGCTTAGCTCCATGCTAAACCTAGCTGAGAAGGCAACAACTATCTGTGCTCAGTGTAGGGTGTTTGATTGCCCTTATTTCACAAAAGTATGCTGCAGACAATCCTCTTTTGTATTGTTATATCTTAAGTCCTTTAAGTAGCACAGTGTCAACATCCTTTTCCAACACAGGTGCATTCCTTTTTCACTGTCTCTGTCGGCTCCTGACCTCACCTGAGGTAGCTTATGAAAGTAAAAAAATGTCTCCTTTTGTATGTCTTCTCAAAGTGGAAATGTATTTCTCTTGGAAGCAATGTTTTTCTCTCAATTTTTGGGCAGGGGACCATACACTGACATTGGACAATCAATAATCCAGGAACCGTCTAAGATGGCAGAGCTCACATGCTGCAACTCAAGAGCATTTTACTGCAGCTCGGTTAAAGAGGGGACAGCTTGCTGCCAGAAAAAATGCGTGCACATAAGTTTGGACTTCTCTGAAAAACTTTATTTTTCACAGTTAATCTTGCTATATCTTTAGCTGAAAGTTTACAGAAGGGTTATTATATATGCTATTGGAAACAAAGTGTCAGCCTTTCTACTTCTCAGGGTTCTTTTGAAAAGCCCTGCTTACCCTATTATTATAGCGAGATATATATATATATGACAAGTAGCATTTTAATGCTGTTAAATATGAAATTCAAAAGGATTCAGTTCCAAAGGAAAAAAAAAAAAAAGTAGAGGAAAAATTAACCAGCACAAGCTTAAAATTTTATTCATGTCCTCATTTAGAAAATAATAGGAGAGTCCTGTGATTAACTTGTGACATTGGCTCAAATCGTTAAAAAGCATATATACGGCTTTCCAATACAATAAAATTCATATTCATTTCAGCACTTTTCACACTCCTAAACATCAGGGTTTGAGCTTAGTTTTTTCCTGTGTCTCTCTAGTCAACCAAAACAGAGGCTCCTCCAGTTGAGCCGGAGTTAGATTTGGTGTCTCTTCTCATTTGATCTCTGAGGGAGCTTCTCTTTTTCTGTGCAGACTGGGCAGTTCAGCCTTCTGCCTGGGCCTGGAAAGATAGCTGGGATGAATATTCCCATTCCACAGGAGAACTAGATTATTGTATAGCAAAAATTGAAAGATCATGAAGTGCTGAGAGTATGGAAGAGAATGGATTACAAACTGCAAACCTGGAATATCCATTTAGAATTACCATGTTTTATCATGTAAACTGGATGTCTGGGTGCAGTTTACAGTCAGCATAGACAGATGGCATCTCCAACAGAGGATCGGTATCAGGCTTGAATAGTGACCCCAAACTGCCCATGTCACTAATGTGCTGGAAAGGCTTTGGTACAGATTCGATCTTTGTTTTCTCTCCTGCTCTCGTGTGCTACCCACACATAGTTCAGTGCCAACAGGCAGCAGGAACAAGGTGGGCAGGTATGGGGGGAAGCTATGGGGATGCAAACTGTGCCATTGAAGCTTCTCACAGGTATGCAGAAAGGGCACCGGTTCAGTTCATATGCTTTCATAGAACAGCTGTTGTGAATATGGCAATAAAAGAACAATAAAATCTGGATTTATGCAAGAGCCAGGATTAATCATTAACCCATGTTGCAGATTCTTGTCTGTTTCCCTATAGCAACCGTGCCTTGACAGCAACATGAGGAAGCAATAAGTTACACTAAATTTACTTAATAACTGTCAATAATTAATCAAACTAACAAACTATTGTTCTGGTCTCCACTAGACAAATATTTAATCCCTATTGGCCTCATTTCTCCTCCTTAAACTGAAAACAGAGAGTTAGTTTCTACGTTATATTTTGTTTCTAATTTCTATGAATGGTTAGTTCTTCAGGGAACAGGCACAGGGGCACCTGGCATGATAGGAACCTGCCAGTCAGTTTTATGTATACTGCTGCAGTATGCATAAAGAAACAATGCCAATGATGGTGTTTGTAGAGGTGATAGCCCCTGCAAAACTGGATTACATGCTTTCCAGATAGGGCAGATTTATTTTATTGGCCTTATTGATTTGTTAAGCCTTTTACCAGGAATGAAAATTTATGATTTAACAGAATATAGGGAAGTCTTCACCAACACACACGTTTAAGAAGGCCAATGGCAGGAAATTTGTGGCTTAAATACACACTGGTTGCACAATTACCCAAAATCCCAGAAAGAAGGTCTATCTGGTTGAACCTCTTCTGGTATATTACAGCTACATCTGTCCTAGTAAACTAAGCAGGACCAGGGCCTGTTTTCTGGTTCTTAGGCCAAGCATCATGCAGAAGCCCTTGTCTTTATAACTGAACTCTTTCAACAATCAAAACACCAAAGCAAACTGCAAACTGCCTGTTGGTAAGGACCCCAGTAGTGCTGGAACTTCTGAACCACAGCCACTATTGGTTTTGGGGAGAGCTGCTGGAGGCTCCTGGCTGCAAAGATTGGTTGCTCACACCGGAGGTAATCTTAAAAGTTTACAAATATACTAATAAAGTTACAGTTCCTTGAAATATTCCTTTCCTCTGTTTAATCCACTAGTATAGCTATAACTCCTTGAGGAGGCATTTCTTGCAATAGAGTAAACAAAACTCTGTTACTCAATACATAGGATAAGTATTACAAATCCCAAGTCTTTAGATACATTAATATACAATTCAGATAGTTCCTGGTTTCTTATCAGAAAAATCAAGATTAAATTAATGGTGAACGTTTTGCAGGCATATGCTAGTTTACATACACGAGTATGAAGTCGTAGCAGCTGAGGACTTTGATGAAGAACAGAATTCTCAGCAGCACCAGACTGATGCTAGATTTTATGCCAAGCAAAAGCAAAACTGCAAAGCTTGCACTTCACAAAGTTTGAAAGAGCATATAACACATAGACTTAGAAGCAGAAATTAAAAGGAAAGAGTAAAATGGAGGATTCCTGTACTGTTTGCCATATATCAGATGGACTCAGATTTCTCTTTAAAAATGTAAACTCCTCTTCATCTGTGAGTGAATATAGTCTGCTCTGGATCAAAACCGAAGATTGTGATGATCTTTTCTGGCCTTAACATCAACAAATCCTTTAAATAAATGCAGATTACCATGCAGAGCTTTTTCAGTGCTCTGTTTCTATCTGTATATATGGCTGGTTATAGGTCTAACCACTGAATGGATATTCCATACAATTAATTTCCTATGGTGAAGTTTTTTAAAATAATAGAATCTAAACATATTACAGTATGTCCCTTTACACTTCCCAAAGGAGATTTAACAGGTCATCTCGTGAAGAAATTGCTGGGGTTTCTTTAATTTTTTTTTTCTTTGTTTCCTTACAGTCACTCTCTTTTTTTCCCTTAGTTATATTGGGTTGAAAATCCTTCTCTTGGCTCGTTTTGAAAGCTAAGCCAATCCTGGATGTTCCTTGTTCCTGGATAAGAGTCTACAGGGGAATGCAAGACTCAAGTAGAAGAGCTGTGTCTGAACAGTGAGGGTGGGATTCATCTCACCTAACCCTACCCATCTAAACTTAAGATAGCTACAGGCTTTATTTCTATTTTCATGTCATCTAATAAATAAATTCAACCTATTTTGCCTGTTATTTGGTTTCTAAGAGAGCGTCTTTGGTGACTACTTATATTTACACATATATTTTTCAGATGCCTAAATTAGAACAAATAAATCCTACCTAGAGAGAACTAGGAACCTCAGAAATTGGCTGTTTGAAGAGTGCATTATATAACTGCTAAACTGAGAGACAATGGAGGACGAAGAGAACTGCTCTCCAACTGCCTCTAAATAAAACTCTTTTTCCCTCTTGCCTGGCTTTACCCCTTATTCTTCATGTTTCCATTTTCCAAATAATTTCAAAACTTTTTATGGCTTCTGTTCTCTTTCAAACTGATTATGACTGTGCAGCTTGAGAAAAGAGTCAGAAATACAAATGTCTGAATTTCCAAGATATGTATTTTTTCCGAAGAACCTAAGCTCAGGACAGTAGACTTAGCTCCAAATACTTATCTACTTATGCCATTTCTCATATACATCATATGTCCACCATTTTAATGCAAGCTCCTCTAGAAAAGAACATCTTTTCTACACTGTCTTTGAAGATCAGACACTATCCAGGAAGATGATTGAGTCTTTCACAGGATTGGAGCTGGTGGGAGGTTGTGAAGAAAAAGGAGATAGTAAATCCACCTTCCCAAGTGTCTTGGCAATAAACACATGAGATAATTATATTTTTTCCCCTACTAAAGAGTAAATGATCAGCAAAGTCTAGAACTGTTGAAGATGTGAAAGTAGTGGACAATGAATTATCCAGTGCTGTTTTCTCTGTTGTCTAACTCATCCAAGACTAATCCTAGGAGAGATGGGAAAGGAGGTAAGAAGAGTCAGGAGAAAAGCAGGAACTTGTACAATGAATTACAAGTCCATGACTTGAGATAACTTGCACCTGGATGTTGACTCAAGACAGACCAGCTCTATCATTTTTCCTGAATTTTGCTTGGAGGCTGAGAAGATTATTCCAACCCAAATG
>VXAK01003124.1:0-44562 GCA_013399435.1 Arenaria interpres | reverse complement strand
CCAGGTTTGAGAATCACTGAAGCCTAGAAGCATACAGCCAGAAGATGCTAATGGAATAAAAGCTTCAGATACATCATTGTTAAAATATATTCTTGTACGTAAATTAGCAGGTAGGGGAGAACGAAGCCAGGCATTATATCTCAGCTTTGTCTCCAGTATAAATGTGAAGCTTTGTCCCCAGAGAGACCCTAATAGGCTCAGTTAAGATCTAATTGAGCTTTTTTATCAATTTTAAAGAAATAATCTTTTGCCACTTGCCCGCAGAAGACTCATGGACCATAAACAGCTGATGCTGTCATTACAACGTGCTGAGAGGCATCTGCTTTCTCTGGGTGGCATTTTTATTGCATTTTACATGCTATTAAGCATACAAAGGGCTGTGTAGTTCAAATGATTAAGAAATGATATTTAGAAGTTAACACATTTATTTTTAAAATAGAAGTGAGATCTTTACTCGTCAACTTGTCGGCAGCCTTACTACCTCGATCCATCATCGGAGAGTATTCTAACCCTATAGTAGCTTCTAATTAAATTTCTTTTCAGTGTGAAACTCTTCAAATCATGCTTGTGCTTAACCGTGTCAGACCTGTCAAAATACATGAAGGTTTGATGGGATTAAATCCAAAGCAGCATTGCACAGAAGGATGTGTCACAGTTAGAAATTTATTTCTTCTTAGTAATACGGACAGAAACAAAAAATTCTTTTTATGGTGGCACCTTGCATAGAAAGATCACTCAAAACACTGCTATGCCCAGTAATGTTCATAATGTTAATGACTTTTTTGAATGAGTAATCATTTCCTTACTATAAATATTGTTATAGACACCTTCTGTTAATTCTATTGTGTTCTGCTTATGATGCCCTGGAATTTACTCTGAAAATAAAATTAAATAAAAAATTCTGTTACCAGGAATAAGTTGGAGACTGACAATTCAGAAGACATAAACAAAGTGCATCCCTAGGTCTGAAGTAAAAGGGTAGAAAAGACTCATTTATTATCTATAAAAGAATTATCTATTGTGTCTCTCTACAAAGCATAAACATACTAATGTAAAAGTGAAGGAATGGGGTTGTTTAACTCAAAGATTTCAAAAGTATTATAAAGTGAAGATGCTTTATAAAAAGCAGGTTAATCAAGAAGAGTATTTTCTAGATGAGGAAATCATATAGGTCTACAGCTGCCTTTGAGATGGAGCCAATGAAGGAATTCAGATTCAGATATTTAAATGCAAGTGTCTGCATATGGGCTTTTGCAGGGGAGCCTGATCAGTAATCCCCCATCACATGCAGTGGAGATCTAACTGATGCTATCAGTGAGATCCAAAGAACCATTCAGTTCAATCTACAGCAAAGACCAGTATTTGATCAGTCACTCATTCTCTCCACCACTGTACAGCCTTGATCTTGACCTTGATTGACAATAGTGGCCACTGAGTTACTTAGTTCGAACACAGGGACTTAGCTGAATCACATCTTTAAATTTAAGTGGCTGAATCTCAATCCAGGTGACCTTGCTCCACCTTTCATTTCAACCTCATCTTGCTTTGCCTTATCCACTTGAATTAAAAGCTCCTGAAGGCAGCCTTGCCCTTGCTGTGTTTATTGAAGGCCTTGTTTAGGGCCAAGATCACCAGCTCTGACCAGGTTCTTTAGGTGCTACGAGACTGTAAAAAGTTGTTTAGCCTAGTTTTTAAGAAAAGAAATACCTAGTTATACTATTCTCAAAAAAAGAACCACCACCAAAAAAACCCCAGCAAAAAATCCCAAACAAACAAACAAAAAAACCCCACTACCACCAACAAAAACAGAAACATAAAAACCACATAAGATGTAGGATTTCCTTAAAATTGTACCTAAATCAGGAAAAACAAAGTTTCTTGCAAAGGTGAGTGAGTCCCACTGCAACGGGGAGTAACTTGTTGCACTTGTTAGAAATGAAGGGACTTCTGTGATTATTTGCAAGAACTTCTCAGCTGATTTTTTGACAGTAGATGCTTTATTAAGAAAACTGGTGTCTAATGCTCCTTGACCTCCTCATCACACAGAGAACCTCAGCCCAGGGACGGAACACAGGTCAAGAATGACTTTGCAATTCAGATGCCTTAAGCAGCTTCTTACAGCATGCTTGAAGTCAGATAATTCATTATTCAATCTTCTACAGAAAGCTTCAGGTGACATTAACAGCCTGTATTTATTTTGAAGTTAATGAGAAGGGCAGACACCCGAGTGATTGTTCTGAACTGTTTATGGGAGCAGCCCAAAAATATATCCTGATCACTGCCCAAATTAGAAACCTGGGAACAATTAACTTTTTTCCTCCATACACAGTCACCTCAGAGCCAATGTGCATTTTCCCAAATTGAGGATACGTCCCATTATTATTTATTAGCTGTACTGCAGAAACACCTTGAAACCCCAGACAGAAATCCCTTGTGCTAAGTGCTGTATAACCATAAATTAAGAGACAGTTCTTGTCCCAAAGAATGAATTGTGTAAAAATTAGATGTTCTGAGAAAAATTGTGTTAAGATGAAGAGCCACAAGGGAATGAAGTCTTTTCCTCAAAGTGACCCACCAGGTGAAAAGCAAAGCCAGGGAGAGAATCTGGGTGATTTCATCCCTGAGACAGTTCTAGACCTGTATCTAATACAATATTTATCAGATTGCATTCCTGTGGGTTAAACAACTTGAAATTTTCATGGCTTCTGTGTATAATTAACAAAATAAAATGCTAGTATTTTCCCAAGTAACAGGTGAGAGGACAAGAGGAAATGGCCTCAAGTTAATCCAGGAGAGGTTTAGATTGGATATTAAGAGAAATTTCTTCACAGAAAGGGTAGTCAAACATTGGAACAGACTGCCTAGGGAAGTGGTGGAATCCCTGAAGGTATTTAAAAGGTGGGCAGATGTGGTGCTGAAGGACATGGTTTAGTGGTGGTTTTGGCAGTGTTAGTTTAATGGTTAGACTGGGTGATCTAAAAGGTCCCTTCCAACCTAGACAATTCTATGATTCTATGATCCTATAATCCTATTTTTTTTTCTGTATCATCATAAAAAACAGTCCTCATACCAAAATGAAAAAAAAAAACCAAACACCTGACTCAGATATATTTCCTGAAGTTAAATAACATCAGATAAATAATTTACTGATAAGTATTTTAATTAATAATGCTAATAAATAACATCAAAATAAAAATGAAATAACTTTTAATTTATGGATTAAGTTCTCCCTTTATTTCAGGGGAATAATTGAAAACTTTGAAAATCATGGTAGAAGAACAAATTAATCATATTTGGATGTAATTACATGAATAACTGATATATACTAAGAGAGCTATTTATCAATATATAGGTACATACAGATAATATATACTACAAACTAAAAGTACGCAAATATATATAAAGAGAAAAGAGATGAAAATAAACATGAAACAGCGTTTTCTCTTTTTTACTTGCAAAGGTCAGATTTTTTTATATTTATTTTAGAAGGAGAAATGTAAAAGCAGTTTTTTTATTCCATTTGTTTCCCCAGATTGTTTTGCAAACAAGAGGGAAGGGGAGCCTTCTCAACCGTGGATTTACAGCTGTAATTTTAACCTGAAATGTGTAGCAACTGGCTTTGTCTGGGCTTGTCTGGTGGCACTTTTCATAAGCCCACCGAATGTTTTCAATTAGATAATGTCATTGCTACGATAACAAGGACTCAAAGAGACATGAAACGGCCTTTGGGGATTTAAAAATAGTATCAGTGTTTGTTTTTCAGTTTCAGTATTTTACTCTTAAATCCAGGCAATTCTCAAATGTGAACAATGCTACAAAAGCCTAACATTCATAAAACATTTTACAAGCTGAAACAAAAATGATAGTTACCATCCTCCATGAGCCTTGTTTAAAATGATCTGAATTTGCCCCTGTATTTTCGGTACTGCATGCAAATTTGTAATTAGGTTATGATATTTAATCAATCACTAAAACAGCACAGATGTCAGGACATAAAAACTCAGGGTTTTGAGTTACGTCCCAGAAGTCTTTAAACCAATTTGGTTTTTATTGGTGAAAGAGAAAAATCAAGACTTACTTCTCTGGCTGGATGAGTTACAATGGTGTTGAACTGATTTGAAGCAAAATATAATCAGGTACATAAAATCAGTCAGGCAGAATGAAGAGCCAACCTCTGGCTAAACTTACTCCTATTATATCCAGTTTATTAAAAATGGGATCACAATGATATAATAAGGTTAGAAGAAATGTGATCATCAGGGTTAGGAAAATATTGACTCTTCTTAAGTGTTCTCTTCCTGGTTGGAAAGAAGGCAATTTAGAGACATTATAATTACTAAAGTTAACTAATGCAGCCCCAAAAGTTTCATAGTGTAATGACAACAATTTCTTAAACTGTAAAAAATTGATGGACATTATATTTGCTTTTTCCAGTAGAGATGGTCAATCAGAAAAATAGACTTTATGGTGAAATATAACGAAAACGCAGAAGCTTAATCAGGCAGGCATGTCAAGAGCACATTGGTCTTATTCCTTCTAGGCTGCCCTCACATTTTTGAATGAAAAACAAGAAAACCATTACACATGAGGCAGAGGAAAGTTTTAGACAGTGCTGTGACTGGATGGATGAACGGAGCCCACATTCCACTTGCTATTCATGTCAGATCGATATTTAAGGAAAAAAAGCTTCTGTCATCACACTGGGCAACCAAGACCATGTTAGTCAGATGAGGTTGGGTGTAAAGCTAGTCACTGAGACACCATGCACTGAGACACCTTTTTCAGAAGGTTGAATTTAATAGAACTAAAGCTATAGGATAATCTAATCTTTTATTCACTATATCTGACTCATCAACCACTGCTCATCATAAAAACATCCCCCAGAAGCAAAATAGCTCTTCTCTTTGTGTAAAGAAGGGAATACATAAATGTGTCCACACACTTATTTTCAGCAGGCAGGTCTGTTGCCCCACGGTTTCTCGGAGAGGTGAAGTGTTTGCATTTTGAATAGAAACCCTTTGCAGGTGCGGGAAGGTCACCGCGTAGTCCTTAAAGGTGTCACTCCAATGAACATGGTTAAAGTACCTTCCTCTGGCTGCAAAGCCAGGAGTCAAGGTCTCCCTGGGGTGAAGCCCCAAATGTCTCATGCATGGATGAGTATTTGCTGGGCAAGTAAAAGGTCAATGACTCTGGTGCAGCCTGTGCCATTCCCTTGAGTGCTGCTGATTATAGGAGCTGTCATATATTAATTGCTATCTAGGGCTGATACTAGCCTTATCTATTTTTTGACCTATATTGTCAATGAGTCACGCTGTCTTTCTACTCCATCCTGGGAAAATGAGCTCTGCTGGTGTACATGGCATTTTGCTGGAGAGTGAGAGGGCTGGGGAGGAAGGGAGGGAGCCATTGCTGAAGTAACATCCTTTCTGTGCTGGTGGGGAATGTAAATTCAAGGAAGGAGTCGTCTGCCCGCACTTTGGTGTCTCCCTAGGGTTCCTTTGTCATCAGAGATGAACGTTAGGTCCCTCCAGAGCATGAACTCCACAATCCCAGCAGGAGATAAATTGCCTGTTGGAGACAATTACTTCCTCCTAGTTCCTGTTTCTTTGGATTCATTAAGGGCACTAAGGTGACAGCCTCCAATAAACATCTAATATTTAGGGCTCTAATGATGACACAGATGAATCTCACCTTAGATCTAAGCCAACGGTTTCTGCCTTTTCTTCATCGTGGCAGTAACAACCTGCCTCAGCAGAAAACAGTCTACCCCCAAGCCAAGTTTTCAGTAACCTTTGTTTTGTGACACCTTCCCTGGACTAAGACATCACTGCACTCTGAAATTAGCTCCAGATGTTTTTTTTCTTCCTTTCTAGGTGTTGAGGATGACCTTAAACATTGCACCTTAGTCCATAATTATGTGCTGCACATGCTGGCAGACAGCTGCATAGATGCAGGCAGCCCGTAGGTTGTCTAAAGGTAGGTTGTGAAATAGATGCAATATGTGTGGAAAGGTTCTCCAAAAGCCTCTCTCTCAGACCAGTATGGACACATATGGAAGGTTGACATCCACAATGCAGACATGTCTGCTTTAGGGTGCTCTTAGCCTCTCAGCGCAGTCGATGTCGACTCAGCCATTGAGCTGGGGACTGTGGTTACACTTACTCTGTAGTAAATGTCTAAAGGAGATTAAGTAAAGCGTGGTCCAGAATTAAGTAGGACAATTGTCCCATTCCAGACAATTGCTGTCTACAGTCACATTAGGTAACTATCCATTACTTTGATAGACTTCACCCTACAAATATCCCTGATGACTAAATCAAAGCTATTCATGCTGCACTGTACTTCTTGGAAACTGGCAACTGGCAACAACATATTAAGACATCTATACCCTAAAAGAAAAGACCATCAGTTAGAATGATTGAAATTCTCATGCTTACTGACATTTGAAAAAGCTGAAACTAATCCAGAAAACACTTTAGCTCAGTGTGTTGCTTCACATCGGTCTGCAGTCCTGACAACATGCTAGCAAACACTTTATACCCTCTATGTATGCTACTGAGACAACTGGGGAGCTTTTAGTACCTTCACTGGGCTTTGAATTAGCAACTTAAATTACTAAACTGTAACTATCCTCCATTAAATGTTTAGTCTGGTCCTAATATTCCATCTGTCTTCTTTGAATTTTGGCTGGATGTTAATCATTTTAATTGAAAACATACTTACAGGATTTAATTATTTACTCTGAATCCCCAAAGAAAAAGACAATTTAATCTTGAACAGTCTCTGTGGACACTTAGTATGTCCAGGAAAATTGATAAAACCTAATGAGCAAGAAGTGTCCTGCAGATAATAGGGTGGCTTTATGGTGCTTTTTTTTAATGCCTCTGTAAAATGTACAAATAGTAGATTGCTTTATTTTGCTTTAATTTGGATGTCAGTATTCAAACAGGAAAACTTTTAGTTTTGGTCATTCAATCCAACACAGACAAAGGCAGTGGTAAAAGATTTTTAGCCTGTCTTGGGTGTGCAATCAGTCAAGTTTAATTCTTCACCAGCTGGACATGACATACTGTAAATACGATGTAAATCTTACAACTGGAAAACATGGAAAATTAAATTTCTGTCCCGGTAAAAATGTTGGCCATACTACATTTATTTATCTGATAAGTTTTTAAATTATTCCTTATTTTTCTAAAATTAATATCTTCCTAAAAGAAAATTATTAATCCCCATTGAATAGCAGGAATTTCTTTTGCTCTTTTTCTTTAAAAAAGCTATTGGTGATGTATTTTTTGATTGTAAAATTTCATAAGATCCCAGTAGTAATCAGCAGTACACTTCTACCGTTATTCAAAATGGCATAGACAGGCAACTCTAGGCACTGACTCCTCCTGGACATCTATCCTGCAGAAGGATGAAAGGTTCTCCACTGATCAGAGAGATAACTGTTAGAGATTTAAGGTTGAATGACAGGAAATGCCCAGAGCTGGTGCCCACAGATCAGATAAGTCAGTTAAAATCAGTGTTTTCCACAGAAAAAGTGATAGAACATGATGTTACAGTCAAGATTTGGAAGCAGCCTATTTGCATTTTATTAATCTCAGAGTTTCCCAAAACAGTCATTTTTGGAACTGAAATTACTTTCACATGTTCTCTGTCCAAAAGAGAATCAACTTTCTTTTTTTGTTGGGAGCAAAATACCTTCAAAGCCTTGGAAGTTGAGGATAGGTGACAAGCAAATACAAGTTTGCCCTTCTTATGTGAAAAGCAAACAACAAAAAAATAATCAGAGCAGGTCTTCCTTCACTTCTTCAAATATAATGGATCTTCTGAACTTAGAGATCTATAACTGCCTGAGACTGCAGTCCATTGCTCTGCTTTTGAGCTAGGGTACTGATGTAGAGGTGAAGGCGATGCAACGATAGTATCACTTATTAGGAGACTGTATTTAAGGTACCACACTGGTATCAGGCCTCTTTGAATTTTGGACAAGTAATTGGATCTGTGCTTCATGGCATTTAACTCTAACCATTTAAAAGTTGGTATTTGAGATGTCCCTCCCAGAAGAGAAGTATAGCAGCCTGAAGAAGATGCTTCATCTCATCTGATGGAGATGACTCATGTCCTTTCCTCTGACTAGAGGAGTGTCTCAGGCTCCTTACCAACTATCTGGTGGCCAGAGTTATCTGAGGTAAATCTCACCCTATGGACAGGAGTGGGGCAAGACCTGAGCTGCCCTTAGGTAACTGAAGCTTGGGGAAAATAGGGGGCAGAGAAGCACTAAAGGTACCCTTTTCAAAGCCTCCAATTATTTTTTACAGTTTTCAATTTACTCTGGCATCTTGCTTAGGCACTTGTAATCTTCCTCTAAAAGTTACTTTCTATACAAGTAGGGAAAAGCTCATTATTAAATCAGTACAGGGAAACTGGCAAGTGTTATGTCCCTGTTCTCTCTGGACAGAGCTTAATTTTTACCTACTCTTGTTGTTGTTGTACACACAGCCAGTTGCAAGTTATTTCTTTCCAAGAGATGCCACATGTTGAAGTACAGTCATTCTCCACATTGACAGACTATTGACATCCCTTAGGGCTCTAATAAACCCACAGAGCTTCATGAAGGATTAGTATTGCCCAGGCAAGTACACCTGATTTCTCTCCCTGTCTTTCCAGCCTATTATTTGTGCCAAACCTCACTTTTTCTCTTTATTTTTTCCCCCATTAGACTATTGCATTTATGGATTGGCAGAACAGAGGTTTTGTTGATTCTTTCTCTAGGGAAATGCACTCTTTTTATTTATTTGGGGTTTGTTTGTTTGTTTATTTATTTCTTTATTTTCCCTGGGGCTCAGCTTGGGATTTGGTAATGTTGTATGTTTTTAAAACAAATAAATGAACTGAAAAAAGGATCTCTGGGAAAGATGTTCAAATAACCAGTTTCCTTGACTGATGCTCCCGTTTCTTGATTGCCGTGACTCAGTTCTCACTTTGAAAGATCTCATATGGCAGCCTTTCCAATTGACATGTTCGGCATTCATTAAATGAAGAGACTCAGTGAAGAAAAGATGTCAACAGCCCTAAAACTGCATTTCCTGTTCTCATGGAAAATGAAGGAAAGAACTGAAAAATATTTGAAAACATACTGTTTTCCTCTCTTCAGTTCAAGTTTCACTCTCTTGTGTTTCCCAAATGGGTTGTATGTGATCTGGACGTATCCATACACTGTAGATAGACTCAGGCAGCATTTTAAAGAATGTACTGGTCTATACATACAGAATTTGCTTTAAAGGGTTCAACAGGACTATTACCACAAGCTTAAAGACATGAAAAGGGAATTTGGAAAAAATGCACCTGAGTTAAGTAACAGCATTAATCACTGCATGGGCATGTAGGAGACAAGATTTTCCACATGTTAGCTCTAGAGACAAGCGTTTCCACGTATTTGGTCTGGCACAAGTGATCTATACTGCTTGTCCAGCTGGGATGCTGTGAATGTGCATGTAGGGATAGGAACCTACCCAGAGTGGTGGTTACTCCTAGCACTGGTGGCATCACCTAGACCAGTGCTGAAAGTTAGCATGCACTTTACAGATGAGACCTCAAGAAGCTTCACTGAGGCTTTTTAGTTTGGTCTTCTCCTCTTCCTGGTTATTACCCCCTTCTTGGAGGAAGGGCTATTGCCCTGGAGAGAATTGTACTACTAGTATCTTCATGGAAGGTTAATACTGCTTCATATGAGATTGAAAGATCCGGGGAGACCTCATAGCAGCTTTCTAGTACCTGAAGAGGGCCTACAAGAAAGCTGGAGAGGGACTTCTTACGAGGGCATGTAGTGATAGGACAAGAGGTAATGGCTTCAAACTAGAAGAGAGAAGATTTAGATTAGATATCAGGAAGAAAGTTTTTACTATGAGATGGTGAGACACAGGAACAGATTGCCCAGAGAAGTTGTGGATACCCCATCCCTGGAGGTGTTCAAGGCCGGACTGGGTGGGGCTTTGAGCAACCTGGTCTAGTGGGAGGTGTCCCTGCCCATGGCAGGGGGGTTGGAACTCAATGATCTTTAAGGTCCCTTCCAACTCTAACCATTCTATGATTCTATGAAATAACTGTAGTCTCTTATACAACATGCCATGTACTTGGATACAGGAGGTGCCAAGGCAATTGCCCCCAAAAATAAATACATACAAACGTCTTCTTCTTTTCCATGAGCTGTCCCACATTTTAGAGCTGTATAGCTGTAGAGAATACATTGGATTAGTAATAAAATAATATTTCTTTTCAAGTCCCTCCTGATAAAAACTGATTGAGTAGCATTTGTCTAAAGAAAAAAAAAATAAAAAAAAAAGAAAAAAGGGAAAAAAAAAGACTGCAACACTGGATGAGTCATAGAAAAACCTGTGAACTTGACTGGATAAATCTAATGTTAATCTTCTAATTTAGGCATTGACGTTGTGAGCCTTGCTCTTTCTTACCGGTCCCCAAGACCAGAATTCGAATGAATTTGGGACAAAAGCAGTTCTCTCACTTTCATCTCTCATTCATTCCTCCCTCTCCATTTCTCTTCCTCAAGCTCTCCAGCTCCAAATCCTTGCTGTAACTTAATTAGAAACCTTACTGAGTTAGAAATACTAAGGCAGAATCCATCATCCTCAAAAAAAAACCCAAAAACAAACCCTTGCAGGATCAGGATACCTTTTTTTTAATTTTTTTTTTTCCCAAGGAATTAAAATTCCCTTTTGACCTTTGTTTGTAACCATCTGTGTCAAACAACAAGTGATCAGGCAGAGGAATAAACTGTAAAACTAAAAAACTAAAAAAAATCCTTATTTTTTGTTTGATGTGGTTTTAAGCTTTTAGGAAAGGCACAATAAATTCTGTTTATTTAGGTTTATCTCTTTCAAAGATGAAAAAGTGAGGTCAGAGCTGTTTGATATGAGCTCAGGCCTCTGGAAGGACGTTCACTGTTTAAGAAATTTTGTAAAGCTGAAGGAGTAAACAAAATTGACCAGTTGGTTGTGGGGTTTTTGGGTTTGTTTTTTTTTATTTGAGTTTTTTATGGTTACATACAACAAACGTGTATGATTTCTGGTCGGTTTTGTCTTATGCCAGCTTTTCAATCTGGGACTTGATTTTTGCCTTTCTTGTGGACACCAGCATACCGTATTTGTGCAATATTTTCTGGTAATTCTTTTTAGTTATAAAAACACAACAGAGTATTTGTGTCTTCATTTTCATGACTGCAGGATACTGACAGTAGCTACCCATTGTCTTTCCGCTAACATGCTAATTGCCTAGAAAAGCAATTTGTATTGATACAGTATGATAATATCCACACATTTTGTCCTCTGCAAAGCTGAGGAAAATCTCAGTTCATGGTAAAATTAAAAATGCTCAGATTTTACATATTTAAAAGGCTTGGAATTTTGATGCCCCTCTCTCATAAATGCAATAGAAGATAAGCAAATTTCAGAAAATTTCTGAAATACATAATAAAACAATTAATTAATTAATTTCCTTGCCCATGGCTGACCAGAGAAACAAACTCTTTGTTACCTGCAGTGATGAAGTGGGTCAATTGCTTTGTCCATAAGCTTGGAAAAGTGACATTTTGATATATCTTTAGAACATCATCATAACACAAAGAAGGAAACTATGATAATCCAATTCATTTTTCATTCTCTGACATTTAATAAGGAATAGCATTAAGGTGGATCATCAGCATTTGCATACTGTAATTGTTTTTGCATAGGTTTGGGAGGGCTGAGTTAACAGGGACCTGTCAGTTATATCAGCTTTTTAATTAGTTTATTTCACTACTGTTCTCAAGCATCTAAGCAAGTGAACTTTAAGGTAACTTCAGAATAGATTTTTACCTTAAACTGAAGTATGAATGCAATAAGCTATATATTAGCAAAATAAACTCTTCATGTTTCTTAACCCTGACAGTACTGTTCCTCTCTCCTTAGCTATTCAGATTTGATAGATTGCTTAGTTGAGAATAAGGGAAGCATACTGGTTCATGTTCATTCAAATAAATATGAAACAGGGCAGCTAAGAAGGAATTAGTCTTTACGGACTGTAGTCCATTAAAAGTCTAGGCATAAAACTTGGGCTAGCCATCTAAAATTACCCACATCTCTCTGAAAATAGAAGATTAATGGTCAGGCAGTTGGATGAGATGATCATGGTAGGTTCCTTCCAACTGAGCTATAGAGTCCCAGAGTCATAGAATCATTTATGTTAGAAAAGACCTTTAAGATCATTGAGTCTAACTGTAAACCTAACATTGCCAAGTCCACCATGAAGCCATGTCCTTATTAGCGTGCATGTTTCAGATATCTAATCAGATAAATCTCACTCTGTAAGTCAATGAATGGAAGAAGGGTGGGCGACGGATAACTAATGAGTTTGAGTTATAGCATTCATCTTATGCCCCTTTTTTGGATACAGAATGACCTTCTGGAGGGACCCATAGCTATCACTGACTGCAGGAGAAACTCAGTAACCAGTTTATGTCAAACACCAGCTCTCAGACAACAGATGCTGTCTGAGATGAATCCCAGCTTCTGATCAGAGTTTTGTGCCTTAACCTTGAAATGTCCTTTTTTCATCTTCCCTAAAAGGTTTCCTTTGAGGGGTCAATCTAAACAACAGTGTAAGCAACTGTAAGCATATTTTACTGGAAAAGGAAGAAGAAACATGTATCATGTTTGGGCTTGAGATATTAACAGTGGTATGAAAGGTTTATCTTAACAATTATGAGCTTGATTATTTCAAAAAACAGGGAAAATACCAGGAAAAAAAAATCAAAATAAAGGGATGAACTATCAAATATTAGGAAGAAAAGGATTATCAGAAAAGACTAGATCTAGATCTGGTATTGTACAATACCCTTGCTAATGGAATTACAATCAAGAAGATGGGAAGAAGTAAACCAGTATTTCCTTATTGATAAGAATATGTTTTGACTCTACATTTCTATCAGGAGAAGTAAACCCAAGATGTCCAAGTCCACCCTGCCTTTCTTCTAAATTCTTTGGAGAGATGTAGCAGAGTGGAAGGCAGGTCTGTTCTTTAGCCACTACATTTGGTAGTCCACATCATAAATAGAAACCAAAATCAATGCTAGAGATGTATCCCGTCCTGCTGCCTCCACCCTTGGGACAAAACCATCTGCTGCAGGCACGAAAGTACAGGTGAGAGGAGGGAAATTCTCCATTTCCCTCTAATTTTATTATATCTGGCTTTTTATTTTGAATTTACACAAGAAAACCTTTATAATCTCCTGGAGAACAATTGAGAAAATATGCAGAATTGTATAGGTTTAGGACTTTTGAAGGCCCAACACAACAGGGGAAAAACTCTACAGACAGTGAGTCAGGATCCCTGTATTTGGTTCTAATCTTCAAATTAAAATTGTGTGTTATTGCTAGGTCTAAGCACTGAAGCCTGGTCTTCAAAATCTTGAAACTAGATTTAGAAAAAGGAGACTTTAGAACAGGAATATTTCAATCTATTTTATTTACCTTCTGGTGCTCAGGACTCACAGTGCATCTCTGTTTCCTTTATGCTGTGGCCAAGAGATTGCAGGAACTTTCTTTAGACAAAAACAAGTAAGAGAGACCACAAGATGAGATTTTCACATGTTTGTGTGACTTAAAAAGATACAGATCCTTGCAAGACTAGCATTAAAACCTAAGTGTTCAAAGGCCTTAATGTCTTCAAACTTTTTGTCTTTGACTGTCTGATTGATCAATTTTTATTTCTGGCTCATTCACAAGAAAAATATCAAGAATAAAGTTGGCATTGCCAAGACTGGAAAAGAAAATGCTAAGGAACATTTTATTAGTAGGTGACTCTTTCATAAGAGTCACCTACACACATTTTCTTTATCATTTTGAGACGTGATGGGGCTGATTAGATATTTGTCTTACTCTGAGTGACTGCCAGATGATGGGTTATTCAAATACAGATCACCAATGCTCTGAACTCATCAGGCTCTCACTGCAGTTGATTGAGGTGCAATGATTGAATTCACCTATCATTCAAGAGAAGTTCATTGCCACTTGGGAAACAAGGTCAAGACTTTCTCCATGGCGACACTAGCCTTTGAGCCTACTGATTATGATATTAAAAAAAAAGAAAAGTATTAATTAGTATTGTCATTATTTTAACCAATCTAAATGGTTTATTCTCATTTTCGGTAGTGGTTTGTGTATCCAGGCCACAGGTTTAATGCCATGCATTTTTGCAGAAGCTGACAATGTTAAGAAAGAATAAGACAAAGCCTGAAATTATTTCCTTTAAAGCTACCAACCTACAGCAACTCAATCCAAGTTTGTCAGAGAAGGAATTGAGGGATAGCAGGGACTACACCCAGCAAATTTCATGGTATCACAAAACAAATCATTGTCTTTGAGTAGGGTAAGTGTTGAGTGGCTAACTCAGTGCAAGAGAAATTTATCTGTTGAAGGTCTGAATCCAGTAGTCATAAGGGTTAACATGATTTTTCCCATTGACTGATGCAACTGGAGAAACATTAATTGGTACAGATTGCCTGGTAGAATAATGGGAAATAATTCCTCTGACCTTAGTGGAAACAGGAAGATAAGTATTGGATTGTCCCAGGTGTTAAGTATTACAGCAAACTTAACAAGGAAAAAAAATAAGAATAAGAAAGAAGAATAAGCCTTATTAATTGCTTCATAAAAATATGGTTGCACAGAGCCCTGGAGGGGTGTTTAGTATGGAAATAACATATTGAAAACAAGCAGACTTTTATATTTTGTTAAGGACATTTAGGATATTCCCTTCCAGCATACATAAATAATGGATTGCCTAAGCTTTATTACTTTTTTGGCATGATTTGTCCTCCTGTCAGGTTTGCAGTTCTTAAAATGACATTTCCAATTTTACCATTTTCCACGGTGGTGCTGGTTTCTTCCTCCTGGCAGTTGGCGTTTGCTTATAATAACGTTTATTGTACAGTCCTCCAGGCTTATTTTCTTATACTCCCTGCAGTCTAATGAATGGTCCATGACATTATTACGGGCTCACTAATTTCCAACCAGCTATTGTTCCACGGACCAGTGCTTTTAATATGATGACTCAGCAGGCAGTTCCTCAATCCTAAAAATCTTGGGTTTGATAATGATTTCAATCCAGTTCAGCATTTCAGAAAAGCTGCCGTGTTGCTGAGTCAGCACAGATGGGGAGGTACCGTAATCTACCTAAAAGAAGCACAGAAAGAGAAAGAAAAAAAAGTACAAAGAAGTAAATTGAAAAATCATCGTGAAGGTTGCGAGGGAAAAGAGATGATGGTGTTATAATGAAGTAAAACAACCTTGATATACTTAAGGAACACAAATGTCATAGAATGGTTAGAGTTTGAAGGGACCTTAAAGATTATCTAGTTCCAACCCCTTCGCCACTGGCAGGGACACCTACCACTAGACCAGGTTGCTCAAAGCCTCATCCAACCCATGTCCATGCTGATTACACTGTTGTGGCCCCATCTTCATCTCAGCCACCAGCTGATATAAACCAGGAACATTTTATTTACTCATGCTAATATTAAGTAAGTTCACCTCCTCAGCTTTCGCTTTCCTTGCACAAACACATTCAATCACCAAGACATAGAAAATTGTCCCTGGCTTCTCTTGGTCAGAGATTAGGTGTTCTTTCAATAAGTTACAATTAATAAATGCAGGCTAGTATCATAACATGTTCCTAAGGAAATTGAACGTCTTTCTTTGACTATGCTTATTGAAAATAACATTTTTCTTTCACTACAGCCAATATATAAGCTATTTCTTCTCTTGATTATAGTTAATTGCTAAAGGTCCGTAATTAATCTCTTTGTTTTACAAGACAGGCTGCACCCAGCTGCACTGCGACATAGTGGTAGAGAGGAATTCGTACAGTGCGGTGTTCTCTGCCACTCTGTGCAGAAGGAATTTTGCTATGCCCGGGTGGTACCAAGCTGCTAATGAGTCCAAACCACCTCATTTAAATAGGCCCCTCTGGAAACCTTTGAGCGAACTATCAGATTTGCACAGACCTCCACCAGCCATGAAAAGACACCTTTTCTCAAATTTTTGAGAGTAGGTCAGAATTCACAACCTGGTGCCATTATATTTCCCTTTACTGCCCCTGGGTGGTGCCAGCCCATGTACTGAAAATCTCTGTCCCACTTCTCAGCTACTTCCGAACTGCTGATGGGGCAAAATGTTTAACCCACATAAGCAGTGTAGAATGTGAATTTGTTCTCTCAGAAAAAAAATAAATTAATTGGGATTTGAATCTCACCCCGGAAATATCATCTGCTTGAAATACGTTTATTGGTATAATGAAATAATATTGAGAGCTCCCACACTTCTGAGAGCAAAAATTTTCAGCACAATTTGGCACAAATAAGAGCAGGAACCGAAGGACTCTGGTTTAACTGTAAAATAAATGACTATAAACTGCTTTCATAAATCCGTGATTTCTTTCAACCTGATACAGTGTTTTTCACTTCTGCTATGTAAACAGGAAATAATTAGGGAACTCACAGAGTTCTCCCCCCAAAAAACTTGAAAGCTTTTGCCTGCTTCTGGGGTTTTGAGTGTCCAACATAGTGGACACACTTTTAACTCGAAAGGTTGACACCTCGTTAACATGGTGGTGTAAATTTTAATGCTTATTTGTAGCATACAGAAAGCTTCATTGGTTTCCAGTTCACAGGGTATGCTCTGGAACATCAAAAAAAAAAAAAAGACCCACACAGAAGGCACACACTTCAGCACTCCTGCAAATACTCTGGGGGTGTGGATTAAGCAATACCTTTTGTTTAAAAATAGGAAATGGATGAAAACATGCATTGTAGTGCTGCCAAAAAAGATGTTGACAATGCAAACAGAACAGAATTCGCTATAGCCAGCAGCTCATATTGCACCTCTTCAAAATTTCATCAGCCTGCAAGGACTGATTTCCCTTTCAGGACAGATGTGAATTAGACCTGTTGACCTCATACAGTACTTTTCCAACCATGTCACATTACTTCCTAAGACTCTCTGAGTGTCCATGGAAACTAATTAAGGGTGAGAAGTTTGCAATCCCTGCTGTTTTGTCCAGATATGTGCTCAGCATAGAATATCCATCAGATATCTGCTAGAAGATACACCACTAAAGCTTTTTCAGAGCAATGCCCCTAGGAGTCAGCATAGTTGGATAAATTTACACACTTATATATTTCAATCAAATTGAGGAGGGAAATCAAATAATGAATGGTAAGTGTGATCCAGATTTACTCCATAAGTAATCACCTTGTAAAAACACACATCTGGGTAACTAGCCAACAGAACAGACGACTGTGGCCTCTTCTCTCCTGCTCTGCTAAATACTTGCCTCTCCTCAACTTCTATTAGAGAAAAAACCTACAGGTGTCCTTCTGTTTCTGTTCTCTTATGGGTTTTCTCACCCTTTTCTTTTCTTTTTTTTTCTTCCTTGGCAAATTTTTAGGTCACAGTTACATTATGAAAAAACAAATAGATTCCGCTCCAACAAAATCATTCTGCTGTGTAATGGCTTTTGTGTTAGTGTTCCAAGCAATTACATTTCAGAAATAAATATTCTTTATGATTTTAAACACAGAGCAATAAACAAGATGATTTTCTGTTAAAAACCAGGGGTGTTTTGCCATACAGGGCATAGGAAGAAGAAGCTCAGAAGAAATATTCCTCCAGCAAATATTTCTCCTCTCTGAAATGTGTCACTTCCATAATTCATTCTGTGCTCTGGGTAATACACATGACTGTACTGGAAATGAGCATTTAATTAGTGTTCTAGTGCAAATATCAACCACCTCCTGTGTTAATAACTAATGTTTGGGACTGTAAATGTTTATCAGGTAAATATCATACAGCTATAAGGATTCATCTGGCCTCAGGCATGGAAAATGAGTGTGATGAATTTGCTGGCACCATCACCCGGTGAGCCAGAGAGATCAATGGATGGCGTAACATGGTGTTAGCAGAAGACGCCAGAGGTCAAGGAAAGGCCATAAACCGGTTCATGGGGGAATGAGTCTCAGGCATGACAGTAACAAAGCACAACAGGGATTTTTGTACAGTCATAAGCCGCTAAAAAATGGATTCACACAGTGAATTTCATTGGAAAAATTGTGGTGGCTAAGTTCTGTAGAATAGCCTAGGTTCAGTGCTCTCCATGAGGCAGTTGGAGAAACACCCTCCCAGAGCAACATTTCTGGAACCACCATATTTAAGTGTGGCACGGACACAGACAGGACCCCCTGCAGGCAGGAGTGCAAGGTTCGGGAATCCAGAGAGACAGTATGCAAGGAAGAGCTTGGCTCTGTACCAAGCAGCAAAAATAGTAGCTCTGGAGGCCAATAAATTTATATGTGTTTTCAGATGGATTTTTAGCATGTACTAAAGAGAAATTGCTGGTGCTAATTCTCCCTCTTCCAGGGAAGAAACGTAACCAGAATTCATTAACCAGAAGGTTGTTATACCACTGGTGGCAATAAACTTATACAATTATTTATACAAATATCTTAATTTATACAAACAGCTCAAATAAACTTAAGCATAGTCTCAAAGCCTGAATTTACACACCATTTGCACTTTCATTGCATATCATTCACTTCTGGCAGCCACCCATGGCCATATCTGAGCCTGAAGGAGTCCAGTACTGCAAAACCTCCTCAGCAATCCCACAGTTCCCCTTTCCTGACTTCCAGTCCTTCTGCAAGTTGCCATCCATCTCAGCTGCTTAGGCAGTGGCAAATTTGGAATGACAGACAAGAAAGGTCCAGAAGATGTTTTGTACCACCAAGGAATGGCATTCTGAAGAAAAGTGAAGCTGAGAGTAAAGGAGTTCCAGTGGCGAAAAACGGGTGAGGATAATTCTTAGGACAAACCCTAAATCCTGTTGCAGACCCAGTTTAAGGCCATCAAAACCGAAAAGGTAATTTCTGCTTCTGAGGCATCCTTACAGAAGGACAGCTGTCCCAGGATGCAAGTCAGCATCGACCCGTAGGAAGGTATGTCCTTACCTATGTGCTGTTGTCTGGTTGAACTGCTCAAATAAATGAGTAATGTGGATCCAAACAGGAAATACAGAACTTGATTCCCAGGAAAGTCATGCAAACTTGGGCTGGGCACTTTATGCTGATCATCTTCATAAGGTTAAAGCCAGGAACAGAATTAGTAGGAAAGACACTGTTCAGCATATAAGACAGAGAGCTATCTCAAAAGTAAGGTAAAACCAAATGTTGATGGGCTGCCTGTTTGAAAATTACCAGTAAACCCAATAAGGCTGCTGTCCTGCTGAGAAAAGTACTAATGCAGTCAAAAAAGTATGGTTGAATTCTAGCTCATCAAATAGAAAGGGAAATTAAGGTTGCACAGGCAAATACTTCTAGTGCTTTCAGACTTCTGAATGATTTTAAATGCAGCTTTAACTTTACTTTAAATATTTTACTTCACATGCAACCTGCACAACAGTATATTCAGCACTATATATTTCCAAAAAATGTATCACTACATTACCACATGAAAACCAGATTCTGTTGTTACACTGAAGATTTTGAAAACTATTTTCTGATTTCAAGTTAGAACACAAATTTTCACCATCTGTAGGGAATCAGAAATTGTGAAAAAGAGCTCTATTTCAGCATTCGATTATGTAGTTTTAACTCCAGATTCTTAAAAATAAAAATTAAAATTAATGTTTTAGAAATGAAATGGAATTTTTTTGGGGGGGGAAGGATACTTATAACTAGTTAGTTTTAAAAAAATAAAACTGACAATTAGATCTTTCTTCTTCGTCAAAGATAAATGCTAGAAAAAAACCTAGCAAATATCTTTTCAGTGTCACTGATGGTGGTCTTCATTTAGTAGTGAAGCTAATTTTTTTATGAGTTCAAGTTTTTTCATTGCCTTTGAAGACATTGGAAAAATATTTGTTAATTAAGTTGGATCAAAATATGTCCCAACACTCAGACAGGCTTTGTGTCATATTGCTAAAAGTTTTTTGTTGACTGAGCATATGCTACTGTACAAATACCACATAAAATATATTCCTGATAGGATACAGCTAACAGTGAAAGTGCAGATGAATCATAACAGGAGAGAAAGATTTTGTACAGTGATTTTGAGCCCAATCTGCCACACTGAATCTTGGCAGGAAACCTCAGAATTTTGTCAGGTTTTTTACTCTTGGTGCACAACAAAACACATTTATCACATTAAATGTTTATTCAGAAAGGTCGTAATTTAAAAGTCACACCAAGACCCTAATGGGTGGTGATGGAGGGGAGCTAACTATGATATGTAGAAGAAATATGCTTCATTGACAGTTTATGGGATGCAACTCCAGTCTGCAGCCAGCTCAATCCATCTAAGTGATTGGTGTTGGCAGAGGCAGCAGGTAATTTGGAAACTAGTGCATCTAGGGATGTGCAGCTTTGTGGCCACTTTCAAACACCTCCTGTCACATTACTTGCTGTTGTTCAAGTTCTGCCCTAGACGTATTCCTTCCTGAGTGTGGGAAATGTGTCCTTTGACATAGAGCCACTCTCTGCACAAGCACTGGCAATCAAGATTATCATTCTAGTTTCTCTACGTGGCAACCTTTCTGTAATATGGAAAGAATATTGACTTTTATGAGATATTCTTCACTATGAAGGTGGTGAAACACTGAAACAGGTTGCCCAGAGAAGCTGTGTCTGCCCCATCCCTCAAAGTGTTCAAGGCCAGGCTGGATGGGGCTTTGAGCAACCTGGTCTAGTGGGAGGTGTCCCTGCCCGTGGCAAGGGGGTTGAAACTCAATGATCTTAAAGGTCCCTTCCAACTCAAAACATTCTATGTGTCCTGGTGTCAGGTGGGATAGAGTTAATTTTTTTCACAGTAGCTGGTATAGTGCTATGTTTTGGATTTAGGATGAGAATAATGTTGACAACACACCGATGTTTTCATTGTTGCTGAGCAGTGCTTACATTAAGTCAAGGACTTCTCAGCTTCTCATACTGCTCTGCCAGGGAGGAGGCTGGGGGTGCAAAAGAAGCTGGGAGGAGACACAGCCAGGACAGCTGATGCAAACTGACCAAAGGAATATTCCATGCCCTACGATGTCATGCCAAACAAAAAAAAAACTAGGGGGAGTTCAACCGGGGGTGGCAGCCACTGCTGGGGGACTGGCAGCTGCTGCTCGGGGACTGGTTGGGTATTGGTCAGCAGATGTCGAGCAATTGCATTGTGCATCACTTTCGTTATATATTCTTTTATCCTTGTTATTTTTTATAATAATCCTTTATTATTCCTTTCCTTTTCTGTCCCATTAAACTGTCTTTTTCTCAACCCATGAGTTTTACCTTTTTTTCTGATTCTCTCCCCCATCCCACTGAAGGTGGAGAGAACAAATGGGTGTGTGGTGTTTATCTGCCTGCCGGATTAAACCACAACACTATGATTCTGTGATACGTGAGGTGCCCTCTGCCCTTGTTTCTGATAATTATGCTGCACAGGAAAAATTGTCCCTGTTACTAATTAGCCAGCTGGCATTAAAGGAATGTTTTGCCTCGTTAAAACCAGGTTGGGGGATTATTTCACGCCCCTCCATCACACACTGTGCCTCTTTCATTTTAACAGGCTCTCTGTCAGACTGGACTTATTCAAGATGTTTGGTAACTAAAAAAAAAAAAGACAAGAGAGAGAGAGAAAGCAGACTCTTTAATTAAAAACTATCTCCAAGGAGTACCTGTTCCTCAACTTAATATTTGTTCTGAAATAAGACAGATCTTATTTAAATGATGAATTATTCTTTTTTTGTTCTTGACTATGAAGAGGGGCACAAGCTGTTCATGTCCTTTGACTGAGGACATGACTGTCCAGCTTGATTGATTAGTCCTTCACATTAGCAAGAAGTTACCAAAGGTATTAATTTTCATATTGTTTCGCAGTATAAATTTGTTTTCAAGATCATAAAAGCACGTACTTTTGACAACTTCTTGTGAACTTCAGTCACAGAGCCATAGCTCATAACGATATTCTCTGCAAGACTCCTTTTTCCCAGTAAACTTACACTGTCTGAACTAAAATAAAGTTTCTGCTTGCTGTCGTCAGATCAGCAGTCAGTAATCACACCTCTTACTGTGATACCCAAGAGGTTTCCATGCACTTGTAGTGACATCAAAGTTCAAGACAACAATGAGTGTCTGCTATCCACGCTTGTCAGAGCCTGGTTTTCATGTACAGTGAATGGAGAGAAGCAAAGGTCGTATTCAGATAATCTATTCAGATGACGTGCTTACTTGTCTCCTTTGATTACTTAAAGCATCCCTGATTACTACGGTTAGATTCAACTCATGTATCAGTCACCAGTTGTAATAGACATTTACCCATGAAACAGTCACCCCAGTCTCCCTTGTGGTCAGTCTGTGGAAAGGAATATAAACCTCTAGGATGCACCTCAGTGGGTTTATTTTGTATGTTCATTAAATGATGGGATGAATTGTGCTCTAGACCCCATTCACAGCACTAGGGAGGCTCAAGGGAGCTCCAGAGAAACAGCTGAGATATGTCACCTCTGACAAGACACCTATGTTTTTGCAGTTGACACATACTGCAGATATTTTAATCATTCATCCCTCTCTTAGTTTCACGTACTCCAGCAGTAACTAATTTTATTTGAGGTACCATTTTAAGAGGGCTGAATATGATCAACTTGGACTTACACCTGCTAGTGCCTGTTGTTACTGAAAGCTGCAAAACTAAACTCCATCAAAGCTTGATGTGAAACATGCTGCCTCACACAAAACCCCAACATCTAAGAAACCCAGGGTAGCCAGTTCCTTTAAATCGTCCCATGAGTGGGTCTCATCTATACCCTGTACCTGGAGATCTCAAAACTAAGCTCTTTCCTCGTTTCTTCAGATGAAGCCTTTTGAACCTCTGAGAAACCATCCCTCAATAGAGCAGCCTCATCTCCATTTCATCGTCCGCTGAATGTCATTAGCTAGTCATCTTCTGCCTTGTCCCTTGTCACCATTTTGGTAGCAGCTGGATTAAGCAAACACCAGCCCAACATGTTCAACTTGATTTGCAACCTCAAAATAGAAACCTCTCAGATCAAAGCTGTTGATCTGGGACATTACATTAAAGGTTTTTTCTCATTCTTGGATCTCCTTGGTGCATTAAAGCCTTCTATGGCAAGAGGCTAGACCAGAGTAGAAACAGTTTTAATTGCCCAGGAAAGAGGGCAGTGACCTTTTTTATTTTTTCACTAGTTGTGGGGTGTGTTGAATACAAACAAGGTCTCCTGTTCTGCTCATCACAGCTACAGAAGTGAACTAAGACCAACTAATAGAAAGGGTTATTCCCCTCTCATTTCACTATTTTGTTAAGGGAACCATTAACTGCCACCTTATTGTTAACCACTCTTTAAATACTTTAAGTTTGTTTTTGGTTGAAAGCAATTCAGTAAAACGGTCTTTGATGGGGATATAGAGTCAGAACAAACGGCAGTCACTCCAAGAGGTCACCTTAGTTTAGGTCAAGTAGAGACGTAGCACCTGTTTGGGGAGCATAGTCTTCCCACCCACCTCCCTTCTTTCCCAAGTGTTTGCAACCCACAAAAAGCTCCTCAACATCTCACAGTTGCCAAAGGATTTGTGTTTGGGCTGTTAGGAACTACCGTTAGCCTATTTTTTCTGCTTTTACAGCTTAACATGAATACCCCTGTGAAAGCCTGGGGTGCTCTTAACTAGTTACAAATACAGAGAGAAGTATTAGGGTAAGGGAAAACAAAAGCTTTTTGCCCCAGAGCAAGGAAAGATGCTGCACCTGTAGAAGTCGCAGCTCAGCTTACATGTAAAATTTTGCAATATGACATTTTTTGCCACAAGGGATGTCAGCAATTTTTCAAATTAATCTTCTGTCTGCTCCTTCCTTTTTGTCTTCAAGGGTGATGGAGTCATGACAAGGACACGATGAAAACCAAGACATGGGTTTGATTGTTCCTGAGTTTCAAAACTCAGGGCACCTTTACGTCAGGTGCTGTGCACAGTCCAATCTACAAAACACCTTCAAGAGGGTTTTTCAATGACACATAGCCAGTATGTTGCATAAACAAGACTTAAATGTTCTGTCCCAGCCCTATGCCCTAACTCTGCTGCCAGCAGTTGGCTGAACTCTCCATAGACTACGGTCAAATAAATTCAGACCCTTACCCAGTTAACTTTTTACCTATAAAGAAAGGTGCAGTCATACTCATAAGTAAGTGTGACAATGTATAAGAAGGGAAATTCTTTTTTTCCAGTGAAAAAAGGAATTTCATGTTTCAAAGAAGGGGGTTTGGAAATATCCCAAGTGACCAAGAACAGCAGATTTTCAGACATCAGCCATCTTTTGAGTCTTTTCCCCCACTTTAGTCTTTCCCAAACACCTGGATGTCTCTTTTTATGTGTGTCAATCAAAGGGGGAGCATAAAAATGCCTGGTTATTACAGATCTGCCATAGTTTGCTTTGTTTAGTTTTGGGTTTTTCTGAAACTGTTTTAAATACAGATATGAATAAAAACCACTGTAGTTATCTTTTATTGGAGCATATTATGACAGCAGAGCGGGACTATTCCTTCATGGGAAGAAACTGTGTGACAGTGCTAAAAAATGTGATAGCTTGTGTAATGTGTCCCCTGTGTCACCTAGAGGGCACATTTTTATGCAATGCAGATGTGGAAAAATTGTGTCCCTGCTTCTTTTGTTGCTCCCTTCCCTTTAATCTTGCCTGACCTGCCTTTCAGACCAAGAGATCTGTACAAACCATCAATGAAGGGAGAAAAAATGGGAAAGATCGAAAAACAAAAAATGCAAAGCAACAGAAGGGAATATTATGTCAGAGATGTGTGGCAGATGCCATTTTTCCTGCTCAGCAGGGTTTTGAAGTGCAGCATTAACCTTGAAATTTTACTTTGCTGGTGCAGAATGAAAGATGTATAGCTTTTTGATTTTTTTTTCCATTTTCTGTCTGAAAACATCTCCCAGAGACAAGATTATAAAAACACAGGATGGGGTCAGGCTTTCTGAGACTTGAGGTCACTTCACTCAAGAACTTCTACCATAATTATTTTTTTAAGCATTGGCAGTTCATCAGGTTAAAGTTTGTATCACAAGACAGCTCACAATTGGTATGTGGTGCAAGGTGCGAGACAGAAGAAAGTTACTAACAAAATGGTCAGTAAGGTGATATCAGGTGCATCAAAGCAGATTTTATGATTACATAAAGGGCTTTTTGTCTCCAAGTCCTAGTTCATATTGTAGGCTTTCGATCCAAATGGAGAGATGACTCGACTGCCATTCAAAACTTGGACATCTCATGATACCACTTGCTATGTTCCCAGCTATCCAAAATGATATTTATGGCTAGAGAAGCTGTGGTTTGTACAGCTTCTTCAATCTGCAATGATTGTTAGGACAGATGCAAAACACAAAGCTTCTATTTCTTCACCCAATAAAATAAAATAATATTTAAAAAACAATTCCCACTCACAGTGTTTTCAGAGGCCTTGCCTGTCCTGCGATGCCTCTTCCAGCATTTACCATTATTCCCTATCTATGTCTAGTCCAGTTGAAATTATACAGGATAAAAGGGTTCTGCACAGTGCTTACCAGTCTTTCATGCCTGGAATTAGGGAATCTAGCAAACTGGGATGCTTTGTGTCAGCCACCATATGTAATATAGCCAGTGTGTGGGTAGCTTCCATGCAATAGTTTAGGCAAAGATACACAGTTTGAGAGATGCATTATTACAAACCCCAGAAAAGCTCTGAGAACATTTCTCATTCACCATTATACTGACTTTAATACAAATGATACACTGACCACACTCCCCTAGATATCACCTTTAGGCAGTAGGACCAAACTTAACACCTGGTCTTAGCCACATCCTCTGCCTTTATGACCCTTTGTATTGATGCTATGTGTAATTGTGCTCTGCACCAGATTAGGGTACTGATCTGGCTGAAAAGAACTTCCTCCCCCTATCTCTTTTGGTGGGTTGATTTTTTAGCTGGGTTAGTTCCTTGATCCAAGTCATTATACAAAAGCACATCTACTTGTAATGACGTTTGTTGACAGGGACAGAGCTGGGGGCTCTTTCTGCTGTCAAGTGTTCAGATAACAATAGCTTTAGGGTATGTCTACTTAATGATATCACTCCTCCTTATGGGGATGCATGAAAGATTTTGATGCCACTAGCTCAAACACTGCAAGAAAGTTTACCTTAGAAAAACTGACCTACTTGTGAAAAAACCTTTATCCCATACCATTTATCTTCAGATCTGTTTTGACTCTGAAGAGCCAATAATCAAATGTTTGCAAGCTGTTATCCCATTTTTTACTTTCTATACAAAATGGATTAATTGAGAAAGCTAGGAAGATCTTGGTTTTTTCTCCTTTGACCAGTTTTTCACTCTGATAAGTAAAGGCAATAAGACTCTACAGAAGCAACATCTCAACCTCTTGCTATGAGGAATGTGCAATACAACCTGGTTTGAACTTCTTATTTAGGTACTCACAAACTTTTACAGGTGTTGGGGAACTTAAACACAAAGAAGCCGAGATGACCCTGGTAACCTGGTCTCTTGGGTTTGCTGCAGAACGAGCACTCAGAGATGTGTCTTGAACTGTACTATGGCAAAAAATCCCAAGAAAATAAAACAAACAAGCAAACAGGATTGCAATCTATTAATTTTATGTAGTACATCTTGGTATTATTCTGCATGTTCTGATTATTTCTCTGTATATCAGTTTGTGTTGTAATTTGAATTTTAGGGGAAAATCCGTTACCACCCTATCCATAAATCTCAGTGCTGAGGAGGGACATTCGTACCTTTTTTTCTATTATTTCATTGTATTGCATTGACTGATATGATTTTTTTACCCTTAATTGATTATTTTTTCATCTCAGTGTACCCAATTTAGTATTTGCCAAAGTAAATGCTCTTTACTGTGACTCTTCCAGAACACTGGCCTTTACAGGTCCCTTGAATAATGATAAGGACAAAAGTCATCATGCTCTGAGTGTCTAGTGATTCACATGACAAACAGACATTGGTTACCTGTTGATATTTTCTTAACCAATGATTTCTGGAGTCACTTTTCTTCTCACAATGCCAAGAAATTTTGGAAGCTTGCTCAATTGCTGCCTACTGTGTTAGCTGATCTTTTGCTTTTAAGTTCCTTATTATTCCCAGCATCATCTTTTATTCCAAGGGAGACCTGTGCTTTTGACTGGAGTGGTTGGCACTATCCAAATAAATACAAAAAATAATCTAGAATAAAGTTAGGCAAGATTGCAGTTACTGCCCCACTTCCCACCCCTGGAGATCTTTAGATGACTTTTTTTTTTTGCTATGAAAGGGTGATGGAGGTCAGTGAGTCAGTAAAAAGAGGAAGGCAAATGCACTATAGGTGGAATTGCACAGCGGAAGACATTGGACCTGTTACAGAAACTATTGTATACATTCATTGAGATATTTTGGGTGCTCAAGCTAGCTTTTTTTTAGCTGGATCAAGACCTGCTGGGTGGATTTCAGGTTCAGTTTATGTGGGACAAGTATCAAGGAACTCTGGAATCTAAGTGTTGGCTGTGACTCTGCAGCGTTCCACCAGATTTACCAAATCTTGCTATGTGTCAGTTTTTTCAGCTTGTAAGTTAGGGATATGAAGGCCCACTCACAGCTTCAAAATAATTTTGGGTTTAGAAAAATGGTAAATGTGTAAATCTAATTTAAATCAAACAGATTTTTGATGAAATGACTTGCACTCACCTGCACACGCATGCTAGTTACTATCTTCTAATGTAAGGCTAATTAAGGAAGCTCTTAAAATTCAGTAATACTAGCCTGACATCTGAATTGTCTTGACTTTCAACAAGAGATGGTTGTTTTGGTTTTTCCTGAGTCTATTCTTCAGTTCTCCTTCCTCAACTACTTTTCTGTAATAAGCAAACCAGAAATAGAAAGTGCTACTGAGTTCTCCTAGTTTGCAAGATGTCTCACTTGTATTTCAGTTCAAGGTGAAGATATGCTTGATATAGATATTCTCATGTGAGTTGAGTGTTTAAGGTTCTATGTTCAGTAAAGATCTAGGCAGTGCAGCACAGAGACCTATTCTGTTGATAAAATGCAAGGATGGGATTCAATTACCAAACATAGAGTCGTAGTATCATCTGAATTCCCTAGGATACCAAGTCATCTGCACAAGGTTGGCAGAGGTGACCCAAGATTTAAGGGCTCCCTTCTCTTCTGGAGCAGCTGGAGGCAAAGAAAATAGCCTTAAGGTCCCCAAATGTCACCTAAAGTTTATCGTCAGGCCCTAGGAATCTACTCAGGATAAGCTAAACTACGCTCTGGGCTCCACTAACTGCACTGATCAGCTTTCAGTAGACTCTAATGGGAGACTACACCTCTGCTCATCTGGAGACATCTATTGGCTAGATTGATTACAGTAGGGATTAGGCATCCGTCTCACATGCCAACACCAAAATTTCAGCATCTTAATCTATGACCTGAATCATATACTAAAAAAGGGTCTAATCTCCCCAGGCATTAGTGGCCCTGTCTACTCAACCTCATCTTCTATTAAGTGATAGCATTTGGTGCAAAGGGAAGAGCTTGCACATAGCCAATGATTTTATGACAATTACTTCGTAATACTGTGTAAAATAATAGCTCATATCCATAGAACTGAGATCAATGTAACATGCTAAAGCTATCGGGACCTGCCCTTCTGAAGGAGTAGGTGAGTTATGGGGTGCAGGCAGGAATGAGGAAAAGAATTTGAAAGGATCTCAGCCTGGAAAATTCTTTAGAGTCACTCAAACCTTATGTATAAATTTTACTAGGGATTGTAAGAAACCCCATGGCTTTCTCTAATCTCTTTCTATTGCAGTAATTGGTTCTCTAAATCCTCCTCTTTCAACTCCTGTTTGTACCTAATAGTTCTGAGATCCAGAATTATGCAACAGTATATACAACAACAAAAGGATGTCTGTCAGGCACAGGAACAAAACAGGAGTCTTTTGCTTGACAACTACCAGTCCAACAGTCATAAACAACTTGTGTGTTCATATTCTTCTCATAAGGACCCACTGCTATAACAGGCTAATTTATTTGTCCTGTGGCACCTTCAATGCTCGAGTATTGCCAGGAAAAAGCTTATAAAAATGGAGATGGTACATTCTAAGTAAGTCGACTAATATTATGTGCTGTAGTAATTATTGGCAGTGAGTTTTGCTACTGTCCAAAAACACTAATGATTAAATTGTCTGGATTCTTAAAACAAGCTTGATTATTAGAGCATACTAGATTTGCTTCCAGGAGGAGCTGGTAGCATAGGTCAATATACAAGTAAATACCTGTAAAAAAACACTGTTTCTATTGGCTTGTACTGAATTTTTGATGTTAAGAGTAAAAGGGTTTTTCTTCAGTCACAAAAGTTTTCCCATTAAAAAAAAATAAAAGTAATGACATCAGTACGTATCTTTTTAGTGAATAGTTGGGCAAGGGAAATACTGACTCACTGCACAGACCAGCTTCTAACAAATCTAGAGACGTTTTCACAGACTGAGCACCCAGAGGAGATATGAAGCTGTCAAGCATCTGGGAAACTAGGACATTTTGCTTGCAAATAAGGGATTTAAAGGTGCAAAGAAAATATTCTAGCTCCCTGCAGACCCCTTTGGGAGGCTGCTGAGAGCAATAGATCTGTCCACACTTTGCCCCATTACATCTCTTGGCATAAACATCCAGGTGCTAATGCCTCTGTTGACTCACCACAGTGCCAAGGAAAGCCTGTTGATGGATTTCTCTTTTTGCAGAAACTCAGTAAGGAAGGGTCTTGAAGTCCATGTACAAGAAAAAGTCATGATGGCACTGAGGGCACAAAGCCCACCTACAGTAATTTAGATTGTGATAACACCGAAAGATCACAGCTGGGTTAAATCTGCTATTTTTTCTAAGACCCTTAGGTGCTGTACCTTCAAACTATTCTTTTCTTCAAAAATTTCGAAACCTGAATTGTCAATTTTAAAACCTTCAGAAGGATAATAGCATTGAATGTGTCATACAACATGCACATCAATCGCATGTAGGTTTTACTCTTCTCCATATCTCAAATTTTCCATGATCACTTGTTAACGTGAAGAAGGTGTGTCCTAACTTTAATTGTATGTTATAAATGTCCCTTGACATAAAGATGATATTTATTAATTTTTCAACAGGGATGAAACAGCCTTACACTTTTTCTGTAGCCGTAGCTGGGGAGTAGTTAAACTCAATACTGTGCTAATATCCTGTGCATCAACCTTCTAAATCCTTATCAATAGTTGAATCAATTCTTACTAGTAAACTTTGTAGGGCAGGTCTCCCTGGCAATTGAGTCCAATCAGAAGATTAGTGTCTAACATTCAAGGAGAACTCTTTGCTTACTCAATAAATTGAACTATCCATCATGTTGCTGAACTCATGCCCAACGGGTATTAGAAAGACACCACTGCAATTTGCACAAAGTTCAGGGAGACATATCTGCATTCTCTCTAATAAGTGGAAGTTCAGCATGCAATTAAATATTTCAGATGTTTGCCTGTGATTATCCTCTTCTTTGTTATTCATTTGCCCCAATGTTTTTAAGCCCTTTATATGTCCCTGTGGCTGTTCACATCGCTTCCAGTGTCACCTAGGAGCTCTGTGTTTCCTGCTCTACAGAAAGTGGCTACTTGAAATGGGATAATTAAATGTTGTTAAGTTCAAAGGACAGGTAGAAGTCCCTGTTGGATGTTGAAGATTCCATAGTTCTGAGTGGTTTTTGTTTAGTTTTGTCTCTAATCAAAAAATATAAGATGAAGAAGGGCATTTTAAACATTTTCACTCCTTTCTCTTCCCATCTTGCAATGGTCTTTTACTCTCTGACTGTTTAACTGAAGACCCAAGTACTGAAATGTTTCTCTGGTTGCAGAACTGCCTGTCTCTTTCTTTCCAAGATTACGTTGCAAGGTAAGATCACAAGAATCATACCCTCTTTAGGAGCATCTCAACGGACAAACATTACTCAAAGTCAAATAAGTGCAAGAAGTTTAAAAAAATCAATTTATTGCTGTATAGGACACAAGATTATTAATAGGTAATTTGAGATTTTTGGCAGGGATGGGTGCATGGATACACAAAGCCTTGTTAAGCTGCTGTCTCTGGTAGGCAATGGCTACCAACTACTGGCACAGCTTAGAAACAGAAATGTAATCAAGACCAGAGCAGAAGGAAAGTCAGCAGTATAACAGCTTAATGAGGGAGAAGCACATGATCTCATCTGTGTTTTCAAAAGTAGCCACACTTTCTAGATGATAAAGCAACACCAAATGTCAAAAAGCTCCTCCTTAACAAAGTGACTCATCTGCTCTTTTTCCTGCATCCTACACAGCTGCCATGTGTTTATGATTAGCTATGAACTGCCATTTGGGTACTTATCTCTGCTATATCTTTCAATACGTGCTTCTGGAGTAGAGAATACATGCTTAAGTCAAAGAGAATCATAGGAAGAACTGAATCAAAAATGTATTAACAAGGAAAGGACAAAGCCCTAGACTTGTTCTCCCAGAGCAGTTACTCAGGTGTGACAGCTTCCACATCTATCCAACCATCAGAACTTTCTACCCAAGTAGCTCTTAGCATGGGCTCAGGATTTGAGAGGATTTGGCTCTTTTCAAGGCTACCAAAAAGTTCCGAAAACAGAAGAGAAAACAAGAAAGTGAGCAGTTTTCCTTCCCTTTCTAACCTCCCAGGAGATCTGTTGGTAACCTCTTAAAAAACCCACATGTAGAACAGATCCTTTGGGAACTCCTGCTTTCTGTTTTGTCCTCACAGGATGGTCACAGTGCTCCAACTGGGCTTCGGATCCTCATTTTTAAAACCCTTCCTACAGCCTCAGAGATCCACACCAGTGCTGTCTCTCACTCTTTTCAATACAGCGCACTGTTCAGGTACTTTGTGACAATCAATGTCAATAGACTTGATTTGGGTGTAAAGTGGGGAGAATTCCGTTGTTAAAAAATAGGCGTGCAGTTCTATTTCAAAGTGGGTGAGTGCTGGACATGCACAGAGGATATTCAAATGTAAAATGACCTAAGAGAAACCCATGCATTTCTAGAGGTCAAGTGGGATATATTCTTTGGAAAGTCATACTGCTTTTTCACTCATTTCAGTGCTGTTGCCATGGCTGATGGATCTCACCATTTCATCACAGCATCCTTTTCCTGCCAACTCAAAACAACGTGTTCCAAGTCATTGTGTTCCTCTTTCGCTCTAATTGCACTTTCCTCTAGGGAATTTTTCCAAAGTTAATGAAAGTAATGAAAGGTGTCACTGCTGAAGTACAGATGAGCCTTTTGTGCTAAATATGACATGAACAAAGCAAAAAAGACACACACTTCCTTTGGAAACTTAACCCTTCCAGGGGATACAAGAGAAATAGAAATAGAAAAGAAACAGAAGAGCCCACACAAGACATAATGATGGACAGAGGTTTTACTACCTCCTTCACATTGCTAACCTTTTGGAGAACCTTACTGAGAAGGATTCAAATCTATTATGAAGGTTAGAAGTGTGGAGTGCTTTTACGGAGATCTTTTCACTATGTTCTGGAATAAAAACTTTAGTTTTATGTTCCACTTTAAACAGTAAATATGAACACTGACTCTAATGCTAGTGATTTTCTATGATCTTTAACCATAAAAATCTTTAAGTCAAAAAATAATAAAATTCCTACCTAGAGACACCTCAAAAATCTTCTTTTACTCACTTGCAGCAGAATTAATATTTCTTGTTGACAGCTTTGATGTAATAGATTGACTTGAGTTTCAGAGATTTGCAGGAATTCAAAAAGGTCAAAGCTTTCAGTCCTTAAAAGTATTTGTCAATAGTAATACATGAAGAATTGATCATTGATTGATCTGAGGAGTGGAATGCTTAGATTTTACTAAGCATAACTAATTTTAGGTGTTACTAAAATTCATAAATGAAACAGGAATAAAACACAGAAATATTAATGGGCAATATATATTTTACAGGATGAAGAGGAATGGCAGGAGCAAATGCCTGGAAGTGTGATCTCTTTGTATTATCATTGACAGTGCACGAACAGGTCACTTAGCTGTTGTTTATTAAGGTAATTCAAATAACTTACATACCCAAAACAGGGTCTTAGGGACTCCCCAGAAAAAATAATGTTATAAATTTGAATTATATGAACTTGAGGTGTGTTTGAAGAAACTGATATCAGGCATTTAACTAGTAACTAGTTGGCCTGGTATGACAAACCTTGACCTTGATTGGCTTTGGTCTGCTAGGTCCATCTAGGGCTTTAGTGTTTGCACTACTGTGGTTACTAAAACCTGTTTTAGGCCTTACTGGGATATAAGGGAAATAACTACTGACCAGAGGTGGCCCAGCATCCTGTGACAGAGACGGGATATGTACATCTGGAAGAGCGTGCCAGTGTAATCTAACAAAGAGTTGTTCTGACATCTGTATATAAAAATAGTAAGAAACCATATGTGCTTTGATTTAAATTTGAGGAGTCAGAACTGTATTGTACCAGTGCCATGCCACAGATATACAAGTGCTAACACCTCATGGAGTAGACAATGAATATAGCCATTCCCTGTAGAATAGAAGTCTATCTTCTGGAGACAAAAAAATGGCTTTGGTATCTCTCACCAGAGGGTCTGGTAGTGCAGACATTTCTGAGATTATCAGTGTTCTCTACAAGTGTTGTAAACACAAAGACCCAGAAAAAAACCATCTTCTACTTATTTTTTAGGATCTTTATTAACTGCAACTTCAGATTGATCTATGGAAAATCTTTACCTTGTTGTCTTTCTTCGTACTCATGCTACTTCTTATGGATAAGTTATTCCTCTAAAACAAATAAACCTGGAGGCAAGGGTGGAGACAAAGTTAGGGAGAATAGAACCTCTAGACATTTTTGTCATTGCAACTTATGTCTAGAATAGGACTTTGAGAACGAATTTTTCCAGTACTTCTGAAGGAATATTATGTGTCAGACACCAAACTGAAAAGAACAGAACAAAGATCCTTATTAAATCAGCGGAAGTATCGCAAGCCAAGTCAGTTGGCCCTACACAGACCTTCACAGGTAATGTTGTGTTGACTCTAATGGACTTGTGACAAAATAATTTCCTTGGTTTTTTCCACCTGTGCAACTACATTGAAAACATGAAGCAGGTGCCTAGGAGATAAAAATAAATAAAAAAAGATCCTAGACTCTTCTCGTCTGTGACACATGCATGTCCCTCTGTTAGTACAAAGAAGATGGGATATGAAAGATAACCTTGATGAAAGCTTAGGTTATGAAAGATAACACTGAGGAGGACTTACCATAACACAAGGATCACAGCATATACCCAGATCTCCAGCACCATACATTTGCAATCATGTTATCCCTGAAGTCAATGTTTTGACAACAGTTCAGAGGTAACTAAGCCATTCTGACACACCGTGCGCTACAGCCATTTTCCTTGAAAATCCTGCAGTTTTTCTTCAAACCCACCTACCTGAGGTTTGAAGATAATCAAGGTTTCCCAGAGGTCTATAACCAGTACACAAAGTAAGCAGACAGTTACTTAACAGTTGGAACATGAGGTTTACTGATTAAAAATATCTTTCCCCAGGTGTTATGCATGACCTTGTGAGTAAAATCCATTGTCCCATTCACACTAAGTCACTTTCAAGTAAAACACTAGTATAGCAGAATAAAAGCAGTAGATTCAAGGCTAGCTCCATAGGTAGTATAAATTAGCACAGTTTTTCCAACAGTGGCTTTATAATGAATATTTCCTCTTTGAGTGTTTGAAAATGCAGGCATGGAAAACACAACCTCTTGGTGGAGGTCAGTGAAATCTCTCTGACATGGTGGCACCATATGCGCTGGTGAACGTCACATGCCATCCTTGCTGATGCAGGAGCAAATTAAAATCTCCAGCAGCTGTGATTAGATCAACTAACCACTGGTTAAAGTGCAGCCGAAAAGTCACATTAATCTGGACTCACTATTTGTTTTATAGATAATTTATTCCTTCTGCTGAGAATTAAAAATATACTTGTTCCAAGAGATATCTGTCTTGTGAGCACTGCAGATCTGAATGTTCCTATTCACTGATCATGACTGATACGTATTAGGTCACATTCCAATGAAACAAAGGTGATGTGTAAGTAAAATTAGGTTGTTTAATCTGTCCCATGCCAACTCAAACAATTCTTTTGGCCTCAGTAATTTGTAATGGACACACTTTTAATTGAGGTTAGCTTAACAATGCTTTAAAAAAATTCTAATAGTGCAGAGTTTTGAATAAATGTTGATTCGATGCTCCACTCGAGTCCATCACACCATCTGACTGTTGGTAAAATTAAGAAATAAGTAATTGAAGACTCAGTTCTGAGCTCCAGAAATGCAAGAAAACTGTCTTGCAGAACCCTAAACAATATAAACACATAGATTCCTGTATGCACCAAGGAAGCCATACTTTAGTCTCCCCTGGATTGTCCCAATTATATTTGGATCTTTGACAGCAAAGGGAAGGAGAAGAGAGGGATATTACTGACAGAGCAAGAAATTCTTGTCTCTAGCAACGCTCATCTCTCCCTGGTTGTGAAACCATTTCTTTCTTTGCTGTCTCATATTATGTCTCCATATTTGTTTTGTAGGGCTAATCAAGGTAAAGATTGAGGTTTTCCATAATATATACAATATTTTAAATAAAACCAGTTATGAATAGTATCACTGTAATAATATTATGGTTGTAATAAACCTAAACCTACTTAATTTCATTTGTTACTTAAGAATTTTCCAAAGAATTTTGTCAAATTTTTTGGCTTAAATTACTTTTGCAGACGTCATGATAAATTCTGCTATGACACATTTTTCAACATGAGTTGAAAAACATGCTCAGATAAAAGCAGAATGATTCACTGGATGATCAATTTTGTAATGATTTAGATGGGGGATTCATTATTTATTTAGTATTTTGAAACATTTTGAGCAAGGTTCCTAGAGTGCTTTGGAAACAAAAGGCCAATGTTTCCCTGGAATGGAGTCATGGTGAATTGAAGTTGATGACTACACAGAACCTAGTGAAGGAGCTTCAAAACACCGCCATGAAATAATTGGGAGGTAGTTCAAAGAAAGCAAAAGGATAAAATAGTTTGTTTACTGGTACAAAAAGAATCTGCATCCAAGCAGGAAACTAAGAACAGATTCCCTTCACTGACAGCCAACAGTTTTGCCCATCTGAACAAGCCAACTGTTTTACCATTTAAAAAAGCAGTAATCTGGACAAAAAATATGGACACTGAATTATTTTGTACATCTTAGTCCTCAGAGATGTAATTTCCACCCATCTGTATCCCTTGTTTCAGGGCTGTCAGGCCGCCATTTGTCTGGAATGGGTTGGCAGTTGCACCTCAGAAGGTGAAATTTGTTATCCTCACCCTCCTGAGTCTCTAAATGTGCTCTGACTGTTGCCCTCAAAATGTCTTCTGACATTAGGAGTTAGGCAGTTTAAAGAAGGCAAAGTGTCTCTGCCTACTCACCGTGTAAGCAAGATACAAATATGAAATCAAAAGATGCTGAGAAAGCAATACAAAATCCAACTGTATGCACTTGTGGTGACTTCCATCCACATCCAAAGGGGCTTTTTTGCATGTAACAGTTCAGCACTACACCACACATTTTTTAGTTATGCAAAATAAAAAAATAAGTGGGATGGGAATATAATTAAAGACTTAGAAGATCAGCACCTTCTGGAGTAAATGCAGGAACTGATTGCGAGAGCACTCAAGGTCCATTTCAATGAGAAGTAAAGCAGACTGGCTGAAGATTTGATGCACTCTAACACAGGTGGGTTTGGGTCTGACTAAAACCAAGTACTACTTGTCTCCCATAGAGGACTGTGTCAGATTCTGCTCTTCTCATTTCGGGTGCAACTGTGTTTTGTTGTTTGATTCCTTGTTTTTTTAGGGGGAAGGGGTTCTGGAAATGAATAAATGTGTTTCTTAGCCTAATTCATTCCATGAGTATTATTAACCATTAAGTATGAACTAAATACTTTCAGGACACTCATTCCTTAGAGAAAGGAATTCACTTATTACTATGACATTTGGAGCATTGATTAAAGCCTGGGCTTGACCATTGTGGTCTACAAATTTATGGAGATCCTGGTGTTAGACCTGAATACTGAAGGAATAAACAACAGTTGGGATTCTTTGTGCAAAAAAAGTGTGACATTTAAATTAAGGTGCATCTATCTGAGCTGGTTTAAGCTTGCATTGTGTCAACTGGAATAGTCAATATAGGCAGCAGATCCCAGACAGCAATTCAGCTCATGCTGAGACACACATAATGTGGCTCGAAATGACCTGAGGTATTCCAAAAAAGCAGGAGGGGCATAAGGGAGACCTAAATCCACCTGAATGTGAGATGGAGGCCGGAAAAGGTATTCCAAGGCATCTCAGATAAGATGTTACATTCAGCCTGCTGTATCTGGAGGCTCCTCATAACGATTCCCCATGGTGGTCACACAGCTAGCAGTTAGTCCTGGAAAAAGCAGTCCAGAGTGGCACCACTTACTTGGGATCTGAGGGGTGCAGAGGAGTCCTTTTGGGAGAAGGACCTTTGAGTGGGAGAAAAAGGAAGTTTAGCAAGTGCCAGTTGCCTTTGTGCCAAGTGAGAATGATTGTGCTCCCACAAAGGTTTTGTTGTGGGTGTCCTTGATCTTTGAAAAGCTGAGGTAAGCTGTATTCAGCTCATTTCAAAACTTGACAAAGGAGAAGTTCAAACACAACATGTGATAAAACAGCTACATTAGTATTGGACCATGCTTTAGTCACTGTCAGCTGTCACTCCATGGAGATCAGGCACCTCTCCTACCTGCTCAAGGTTTTCCAAGCTTCATGATTTAAGAAGCTTTAATGTTTGAAACATTTTTACTTGAATTTTAAGGACAGGGAGAACTGTATTTTCTGAGCACTGACCTTGTGAGTTTTTCAGTGTGTGGGCTGCAGGATTTAGCATCCTTCCCATCTATCTCAACTCCTAATCCTAGCAGAATGCACTCTCCTCATTTGTACCCAGCTGTGAGCAGGAGGCAAAACTGCAAAATAGGAAATGCACCACTGGACTGACTCTGCTCCAGACCACAAAATTTACTTTCTGAGAAAATTGATTTGTACTATTTGAATATTATTTAAAGAGGGTAAACCTTAAATACTAGTATTTGCTGTCAGCTGTAATGATTGCCTGGTATTTGCGATTACCTGGGACCATGAAACGATCAGGACCAGATCAGACTGCTGCTCAAGGAAACCTGGTGATGGTCATCCAGCTGTGAACACCACCAGTGCAGAGGTGAAATTCTTTAAAATTCCTCAAGCTGTTTCTGTAAAGATGTTAAGAAATATTTATGGGTTGAAAAACACCTTCCAGCTCATCCTCAAATGCCACCAATGCATGGTACATTCCTAGGTGGGTTGAAGTCCTCTGACCCTTGAGGCAGGAGCAGGAGCTGTGTTGCATTTAAAGGCAGAAGTCAGCTGCTTTCCAGACACTGAAATGAGCGAGTAACACTTGTCTGATTAAAGTCTATGTTGTTTGAGTAAATCATAACTTCTAGGAGCGTTCCTTATCTTACTACTATAAATATCACTGGGTGGTAAATCAGCTTATACTCTGGCAGTTTGTTCTAATAATCCTCAGGTACAATTACCTGGGGGAGTGATAAGTCTTGGGTCTTTTCTGTTTGGGCTTTTTACTCACAGCCATTTGTTCCCATTTTGTGCTTATCCACTTCAGTAATAAGGAATTTTGCACCCACTATCTTCTACCTGCAAAGGCAGAAAATCACCATTCACCATCAGAAATGAGTGTGTCAAGTTAGGTTGGAGGTTGGAGGGGCAAAATGATCCATCTGTAATAACTTCCTTTGTCCTCTTCCTATTAAAATATCCTTTTCATCCTATTTCTGAAGCATTGCTTTGCAGAAGAAATGGTGCTTAAGCAATTGCGAGATCAAAGAATAAGTCTGAAGTTCTTCTGGGTAATTGCTTCCTTCTGTTCTAGCCCATATAATTTCTGTGCTACTGTAAATGAAATTCACATAAATCAGTGCGTGACTCTTTTGCCAAAGTCCTTGGCCAGACCTCATGTGGCATTTAAGTGCTGATTTCAGTCTCATGTACAGAGCCAAAAAAGGTAGTAGCACTGCAATTCCCAGTCCCAGATCAAACGGTATTCAGGAAAATTTTGCCCAAAACTACTGCTAATCTAAACAAGGTGATGGGTGGTGGAAGCAAACAAGGGAGTGAAGTAAAAACAATTGTGACAATATTAGGTGTAATTCAAAATCTAAGGCACATCATATTAAATCCTGATGTATATAGCACATTTAATGATTTATAATAAAAGAAACTTCACAGCTATCACTGAAACTGCTGATACACTGAAAACAATGCATTTTTTTGTGTTCTGAAAAACTGAAAATGAGATTAAAGGTCACCCTTCAAAAATGCTTTAGGGTTTCTTCAGATCCAGTTATCCGAGTTGTCTGAAGATAGGTTAAGATAGGTCTTGGAGATGTCTGAAGTCCTCTCATTGCCAGTGGAGATCTGGGACAGGATTGCTTAAATATAGAGAGAGACAAGGTTTTATTCTGGAAATAATGTGAACTTTACCTGACTTCCAACTTCCTCCCAAAAGGGTGCAGATCTCCTGTAAGTACTGTATGATACTTGCCATCCTTATGTATGCATCCTGAATACCCAACAACAAATAACACTAGGCACATACATATGAGTAACTAATTTATCTCAAGGTGTCTATCGGCACTTCAGAAGACAAAGTAAAGATTAGGTCCTTTCTATAGAATAATCCAAAACCTGTCATTAGGTGACATTTGTACTACATGGGACACAAAGCTCTTCAGATTCAGGTTTAAAGATGCTTACACATTGAATGTGGATGGCCACAGGGCCAACTGAAAGTGTGATGCCCATGTCTATACCTATCTGAAGTCTTCTTCCACTGCACACTCCAAGTCAAGTCCATCTAGACACTTAGGCATATGAGTGAGTTTCACGAACATGCTAAAGGTCTGCACAGGTCTTGAATCACTACCCAAGTCATCAGAAACACTGCCTTTCGTGTTCTGGAAGCAACATTAGTCCCTTTTGTGGTCCACTGCTACCTCCTTTGTGTGGCTTTACAGTACAGTTGTGAACAAGGATTGCAGACGGAAATGGCTACAGCTGTTTTGGATGTCTCTGCCCTCCTTTGCCCAAGCGTTTGTGAAGTGGGAACTGCAACCAAAGCTTACTGCTCCTATATCAGTAGATAGCTGAAAATCTGGAGATTAGTTGTAAAGCTGCTGATGAAGGTGGACTGGAGCTTAGCTATGGGACTTTGGACTGACTTGAATTCAGAGTGTTCGTGGTTTTATTTTGCTGACTCTGCTGCAGGAGTTTACATATGGGAACCGTAACTTCCTAAGATACTCTAAATTAGATCCTGTAGAGCTCACCGTGGCCTCACATCCCTCTTGTATCCCAAAGGGGAACAGTTTGAATCAGGCCCATGATACTTACTACATGTTTTAGTCCTGTAAGAATGCTTTTAAGATCTGTTGTGATGGGTTAGGACCTACAAGCAATGTGATAATAGTAAACAAAATAAAGAAATGAACCCTGAATTTTCTTAACTATAGGGGTATTAACTATAGAAGTCCACAACTTCACAGAGCATTATTTTCTTTCAGACCTATTTGAAGACTTACCTGTCCATAAAACCTGCAAGTGCCTAGGAAATAATTGATCTGTTTGTGTGCCAGAACTAGAGTTGTGTGATTAAATAACTTTTTCCAGTCCATTTGGAATAAAAAATGTGTTCACATTTTCAAACCAACTGAAAACTTGCAAAAGCTTTTGAAACTGACTAAAATGTTTTGTTTGAACTGAAAACAAAATATTCCATTTCTCAAGTCTATTGTGGTTTTGTAAAAAATACATTAAATTCCAAAAAGAAAAGCTACTTTGCACTGAGAAGTGAATATGGCTTTGTTTTGTACAAACACTTCAAGTTCTGTAGGTTTCAGGGTTAGGTTTTTTATTCTTCTTTTCTCCCTGATTAATTCAGTAAATGTGAAAAGCAATTTGCAATACTTCTTGGACCTCTAGCTGTATTTTTAGAGGTGAGAAGTGGGTGTTAAAGTCTGCATAACTGCTACCAAGAGTTTCATCAATTTCTGCCTGGAACTACTCCACTCTTACAGTCACCATGATGTCTTAAAGAGTAGATTAAATGGGGAGAGGAGGAAAGTTGTAGTTGCTATAACATGACTGCTATCAGCACATAGTTAATGAAGCACAGCAAACGTGGGAGAGCCTGGCCAACTAGACAGCTAGACTTTGCACGTGCTTGGAGTAAAATTAGGCCCTGTTGAGCTGTAGATATTACTGAAAATTGTTGATAGCTTCTGGAAGAATGAATTTGGACCATTTCAAGTAATAACTTTCCTTTTTTCTGCCAATTATAAGAATTTTTCTGTTTCCTCTCTATTGGCCATCTGATACTCCCACTATATCCCTAAAAGTAAACTAAATCTTCAGTGACATTCATATGTAGGACAGTTCATCTTATCTTTGGGAAAACAACCTGGAAAAGAGAAAAGTACTTTGCTAGCAGTAGTAAAACCCACACATCTGCATTATTCCTGTTTGCTCTGCAAAATCCTACTCCCTCTAATTATTTTGTTTGGAACTACTGTTGAAATAATCCAAAAGAGTACTTGCCTGGCCTGCAACCTGCATCCCCATATGCCTTACATCATTGCAAAGTACGAAGCAATTAAATGTATGGGATTAAAATTATGATAATAGATGTAGTCCAATCAGTGCAAAATTTGAAGTAGTCTGGAAAACAGACTAGAAACAACAAGTGGGAGACATTATTTTTTAAGGAAAAGAAAGATCTGTCTTGTCAAATATTGAGCTAATTTTCTGTCTTAACCACATCAGTGAAAATCAAAACAAAATTATCTGTTCGCTTCTCTCTGTGTACCCAGATGGCTCAAGATAGCATATTTTTTATTTTCTTCTGTTTCCGAGAGATGACTGTCTCCAGCCTTTTTCAGTGTCACACAAAAGTTTTAGAAGATGATGTAAATATGCATGAGAGCATCTTCAAGGTTTTCATCAAGCAACTTCCTTTTGTGCTGATGAGGATAAGCTGAAAGAAGATGATCTTTGACCAAGAGGAAAAGAAATCTAGCTAAAAGCCAGTCCACGTGAAAGGAAACATTTTTTTGATAGTTTGATAGAAAAGCCTCTTGTTATTTGTGTTTATTAACCCTTTGCATTTAGAAGCTAATGCTATACAATTGTGATTCAAAATACAGGTAAGTAAATATATCCTGGACTAGGAAGACTGTCCAGATTAATTCTTTTTTCCTCATACCCTTCTCCTAGGAGCAGATGATGTTGCTCCCACATATTCTTTGTGAGCCATTTAGGCTCTACATAAGTGTATATAAAACAGGTGATGGGTTCCACTGAGGTCACACTAGCTGTAAATCAGAGGAAAGAAACTGCCTCTTTTCACTGCAATTCTCTAATTTATTGAGAACACGTGCTTTCAGGAGTAGATTAATTTCTCCTTTAATGATCTGGATGCATTGAGTAGGTCTCTGCTGACTGGAATGAAAGACCATGATGATGAGCCTGAATGTAGAGCTCCTCAGTTCTTCAGATGAATCTCACTCCAAAAGCTTCGGTGAGGTGATAAGCGTGAATCTTCTTTGAAAAGCAGAAACTGTGTACAAATTATACTTTTTCCTCCATCAGGATTCACAGAAGTAGTTATGTCTGAAAACTCCACAAACCAGTAGTTGTACATGTTGAATTGCTGCAAAAGAAACCTTTACTCAGTAATTGCTAAGTCTTGTAAAAGAATGGGTAAATGGGCTAATGTCAGCGTCTTTGTGGAACTGCTGTGTTCTGGGCCATCTGTTTTTAATTTCATTATTTACTGAGAAACCATCATGTTCCAAACACATTATAGAAAATGCTGAAACCAATTTAGAGCCTTTTTGGCATTATGCTCTTTCTGTGTAAATCCTGTTACAGTTTTTATCATAAATGATACTTTTCTTTTTCAGTTCCTGTAAAGATTCTGAAATATTTAAACAAGAGCACCCAAAAATGTGAGATATTTTCCAGATTTTATCTTCCTCTGATTACAGGAGTGTGTAGTACCTCCTAGAACACAAGGCAATGCCACTATTACTCACACTATGAAAATTATTAACTGGGGTGTCGGTGGCCAGTACCCCATCTTCAGAGATGAAGGATGCTCATAGTCCCAGGAACAAAAAATCGAGATGTGTCGATTCTTTGAGATCAAAGTGAAGGTAAGGACCTTGCGCTGAGTGGAAAATTAAAAAGTGAAGCATCTTGTTGACATGAAAGATCTTGGGGTCATAACACAAAATGTCATGATCAAAGACTATTGTTCATCTTGGAGACTAAAAATCTGACATTGAAGGAAGCAAAATAGGAAAAAATATATAAAAAATCATAAAAATTATGTGCAAGATCTCTTGAAAGTGCATGTTACTGGGAAGTGGTTTAGGGGACTGCTCAAAACCATTCAGTGATTTGTTGTTATTAATGTTGGTTTTTTTAAAATCAACTTTTATGTGTGGATGCTTTGATCCTAATATGTAGCTCATTCATAGTTGTGAGTGGTATCCTGCCAAGTAACATCAAATTTTGTTATAAAGGAATAATATGATGACACGCTGCTACTAAAAACATAATATGAGGTACCTGCAGAAGTGAAAGACTCATTACTGTGGAAGCAGATAGTAAGAGACAATCTTGTCCTTGAAAGCTTATGCTTTGAACAGCCAGAGTGGGAAGGGAAATAGGGAGGAAAAGAAGGGAAGTATCATTTACAAGCACCCCATAAAACATAACAAAGAAAAGAACAAATGTTCCTCCAGCTTTTCAGAGTTCAGTTCATTCAAACCACCCATTTTGCCAGCCTGACTCCCAGATGTGGTATCTTAAAGACATGTCTCCTTTTGTAAGGCCATGCTTGGATTTGTAAAGGAAGGGACACAGTTCCTCATCGAGGATTTTCAGTGCCTTAGGACTGGGGATAGAGTGTAATGACAGAATGGCAGCTACAGTGTTTCCCAGAAACAGATATGATTTATTGCAGCAAGTTTAAGAGCAAAGCCCTTTGGCACCTTTTGGAAAAAAACAAAACAAAACAAAACAAACTTCATGGATTCAGATTTCCATGTTTTTCTTGTCTCTTAAATGACCTAATTTAAATGTAACATACAACCAGCATCTCCTGCCCACTGCAAAAATAATTCATTCTCTACCAGTCATAGAATTTTTGGTTTTAATAGTTTTTAGTGTCCAAAGTTCCAACTT
>VXAK01003123.1:51251-64181 GCA_013399435.1 Arenaria interpres | reverse complement strand
GAAGGCATCCCTGCCCATGGCAGGGGGGTTGGAACTTGATGACCTTTAAAGTCCCTTCCAACCCGAACCATTCTATGATTCTATGATTCTATGAAAGAGCAAAATGGCAAACAACTGTGGAAAGGGAGCAGCGGGCAGAGAGCAAGTGCCTATTTTTTTTTCTTCACCCATCACAGTCCCTAATAGTTTGTGCAATTAAATAATTATTGATAATTTGACTGAAACAATAGTGCATAGAGCAAGGGAACAGTCAGGAGCTCCAAATTACATGTCCTCTTTTTGCATACTTTTTCATATGTTTTATTTATTTGCTATTATAGTTCTGGCAACAACCTGGTGACCTGAAAAATGTTGGAAACCTTTGCTCTTCAGAAAGTGCAATGGCAGCTGTCGTAAAAATACTGGATTCCCAGTTGTTTTGATTCCTCCACCTCAGACGCACTGCAATATCCTCTAGGGTATGAAATCAGGACTTCCTGTAGGCCCTGCACCTCTTTCGTGGGCCCTGCAAGGATGTCTCAGGTGGAACTGAGTGCCTATGTCTCACCTGTGGTGTCCTTACTTTCATGATGGTAGATATCACACTCAGACCTAGGTGGAGAAGGCAGATAGGTGAGCCTCACCTTTGCAGACGGTCTGTCTCAGGCATGCTTTTTCTGATAAATACTGGAAATATTTTTGACTGCGTATATAGCAAACAGTTTGAAAAAGGGATGGTAAAATACATGCTGCTGTTAACCCATAGTGACACAGATAATTAAATATTAAACATTCAGTGTAAGACATGATTTTTGAAGTGTTTTAGATGATTTTAGAAGTGCTTTCATGATCCCACTCAGATCATTTCAGATCCAATCCAGGTCTGACCCTTGTGCCAACTTTCTTCAAAGATAGTTTTAAAATAGTTCAAAACGTATCTTAACTCATAAAGAAAATAATAATTTATTATTAAATTCTAAGAAAATTCATTTGTACCTAAAAGGCCTGTCTCATACTTCTGAGCCTGATCCATTGAATTTTTCATGGATAATAAGAGTGATTGTTTTCCTTCCTTTCAGTACAAAGCTTGGTACATAGGTATGGTAGATCCTTAATTTATTCCCTTTAGACCAATGACTATAGACTGGTAGTTGGAATCTTATACAAACCATGAGGCAAAAAAGAGCATTTTTTAATTCTTAATAATGTAGAAATGAAGTTAACACAACTCTACCAGCAGCAAACATTTAAGCTTCTGTGCAAATTTTGGACAGATAGGTAAACACATATTTATGACTTGTCAGGTTGCTTCCTTTCTAAAGCAGTAATTTGTGAAATGGAAAAATGTATTAATACAAGTCAACTCTTTGGATTATGTGCCAAAAGCCTCTTTAAACATGTAGCTGACTCTTTTTTTCACTTCACTCTTGTTGGGTTTTTTCCTCTTCTTTTTTCTTTCCTTTCCTTCCTCTCCTGTCTTCTGAAAAATTGCAGAATTATCACCTATTGTCATCTGCATGTATGTTCATACTTGTTTGAATGTGAGTCAAACATTAGTCTGTCATTTAATTGAAGGGTATAAAGTTTATGTTGGGCTGCCTGCTGAGCAGCTACGTATTATGCATGTGGCCCTGAATCAGAAAAAAGGGGGCAACATTTCCAGTGCATGTGAAGATTTTTTTTCTGAAATAAGATTGATGATGAAGGGGAAAGTTAGTTCTCTACACCTTCACAAAGCCATACAAGTCTGAAGAGTTTGTTCACCTTGGTTGTCTCTTTGAACTGGTTAGGAAAAGTTCTACATTTTCAGCCACTGAGGAGCCAATGTACACTGCCAGAATTGCAGAAAGTTAAGAAGCCAATGTGTTAAAGGAAATTCCACAATTATAGTTATTCATAGACTCAAAAGCATGCATTTGAAGAACTAGAAATATAATATTGGTCACCACGGGAATATATTGCACTTCTTATCCTTTCATGCCATCAAAGAAAATGGCCATAATGATCATTTAAGCCTTATCACAATCCCAATTCTGTTTGCATTCTTGATTGTTATATTTGATAAAATGTGAATAAGTCATCATGTGTTTTATCATAAACACCGAAATGGTTTACTGTATCAGCAACTGAATGTACCTGCTCATATCTCTGAGGCCAGCCAACACAGAGACGGTCAGCTATAAAAGCTCATTGCATTTTTAGAGCTCAGTTCCCCATAAATTCAGGCAGCATAATGCAAAATCCTGCTGGATTTTTGCTTTGGGTTGTGTTTAGGATCTTAGCTGTAAAGAGTAATAAGATTCTTCTTGCAGAAGTGGCTGGGAGGGTTGTCCCTCTGTGGAGGAATAAAATTACTCCGATTCAGTAATGACCTGCCATAAGGATAGAGCTACCTAAAAAGAGACCCCCCTCCCACACGGGTGCTGAGTGCTTCCACCCAAGACCTCAGAAAGCTTCAGTATTGATTAGCTTCCCTGGCGGCTCCAGGACCACTGTCAGCAGAGGGCATTGCCCAGATGCCTGCCCAGACAGATGCAGCAGCTTGGAAACTAATAGGAGCAGCTGGAAGTAAACTGCTAAGAACCTTGAACAACAGCCACCGATGCAAGCTGGGATTTCAGTGTCAATAATGATCAACCCTGCATGTAAAGGACTAGTCATGTCCTAAAGATAGGGGATATCATAAAAGCCAAATAAGCTACTAATAAGCACACTTACACAAAATGTCCTGGTTTTCAAGTGGCAGGCACCCAACAATAGATTTAAATAAGTAGGTTTGTACCTTCCATGTATGAGCACAGCTATTTTATTACTTGGCAAAGTACCGAAACAATTGTGTTTGCTTATTCTGCTTTTACAATTATTTCCTAATTGCAAGCCATTACTGATGTATTTTAAGAACAATTTGTTTTGTCACTGGATGCTAACGGCAAGTAAAATACTTTGCTTAGAGAAAGTTAGGAATTGCTTTATTTCTCCTGCCTTGGGAATTACAGATGTTTCAGTGTTCTTCATGCTTCCTTTGCAGACGCTGGCTTTTAGCATTTGAATTATTTTAGCCCAAGGACCAAAAAAAAAAAAATACAAACCAAAAAAACCAATTTGCTTGGTTGCCAAATGTCAGTGCATCTTTTTTTTTGGGGAACAGCCTTGTTTTACAGGAGAAAAAAAAATATTTAAAAATACGCTGGTACCAGTTAGGAACATATTAGTACAACACTAATTATAAACTGGAATGTGTCAGAATTAAATGAGTTATGATCTGGCAAGGACCTGCAAACTATAGTCAGATACTTAATAAAGTTTAGACATGCAGCTGTGAAGACTCCTGGATTCTTGCCACCTTTTATTAGAGTGGCGCCCAGCAACACTGCTGTAGTTAAGGGTCTGTCAGCATTTCCATTATAAAACCCCATTTTTTTAGGGCTTTGTAACTTGCCCGTTTTAAATCATATCAAGCTGAAACTTGACATTAAAATTGTCAGGAATAATTTCTTTTAATACAAAAATGTTACTTACATTTTTGCTCTGTCTTTGTTTTAGATTCAGAGAGGTAAAGAAAATAAAGTAAGTGCATGTCATATTTTATTAGAAACTTATTTTTGTCATACTTCAAAAAAAAAACAAAGCAGGACTTGAGTTTGAAAAATAAATATTTTTAGCCCCTTAGGGCTGAATTCTGCTCTTGGATTCCTACTGAGACATAAGCAGAGAGTACAAAAGATGGCATTACAACCTAGTCTGAATCTTCTGTCTTGAATCTGACCTGCAATTTTATATGAACTAGCAAGATGGTTTGAATAAAACACCAGCTGATTATCACCATTGTGCATTGTGGGTTTTTGTGTTTCTTTCTTTGTTTTGTTTACATTTGAGATTTTAGAAGAGAGTTTTCATTTCATTTCCTACTTCTTTTCTGTCGAAGCCTCAGGTAGTTCAGTGTAATGTGTATATACCCCCAGAGCAATGCAGCTTTTACACCACCTAAGCACCTGCCGTTCACCTGGTTACACACTTTAAAAAGATTGCTTATGTCTCTGGCCTCCTTATTTCTACCTTCCTTCCTGAAATGAAAGCAAGGAAAATTATTTGGAAGGGTTAGTTTTTAACCTTCTTACCCCTTGGTGCAATGTAACTCATATCACTATGAAAGACCCGCAGTTCTAGCCAGGCTTCCCCGTCAGTTGAGGTCACATCTCTTTTTTGCTCTGTATGTGCTGCGCAGATGGTCATGGTGGAAATTAGCTGATGAGCTCTCTTAGGGATCCTTCACTTCTGCTCTGCTTTTTCCCTAACATATATAAAAACAAAACAAAACAAAACAACAACAAAAAAAGTTATTCAGACTGACATTTACCTCTTTTTTGTGGTGGTCACATAACAGGAAAAAATATAAGTTTTCAGTCTAGATGAGCCTGAAAATCTCAAGGGGAATTGAGGGAAGAAGGTCTTGTAGCACTGCTGTATTTGATCGGAGGGACAAAGAGCAGCTTTGTTGTAACCCATTAGAAACATGCCAGTAATTAGGGAAATTATCTTTCTGAGATACATAAGTAACAAACATCTGCATATGCTGTCAAGCCATCACCTGGTGTCCCCCTTCCAAGTCTTGTAAGCAACTGAAACAAATGAAACATAATGAAAGATACAGTAAGCAGCGATGCCTACAGCTTTAGGTATTGGAAGTATGACATGTCCAGCGCACAGCCAGCTCAGCGGTTGCAGCCCTGGCACAGCCAAGGTCCCTGTGCACCAAATCTAGGTATTCTGGGCAACCTATGGTCAGAGCATGAAGGAAGCCCAGCTGCTTGACCTGACATTCCCTGTAGATTTACCCTGATACCTTGCTCCCCTTTATTTAGAGATGGTCCCTCATCTCTCTAGTTGCAGCCCTGGTTTACTATCCAAAATTTGGCACATCCCTTAGTGCCCCTTGTTGTTGTTTAATTTGTATCCCATGTTTGATACCTGTTCCATTCCCTCAACCTTTGTCTAAGCCAGAGCATGATGGTCCGTATCCTACCTGACAGTCAGATATATTGATCATAAGGGACCAAGTTTGACTGTTTTTACCATAGCGAATTCAAAGTCACATCAGTGGCCTCAGCAAAAGAGTTTAGCCTGCGTTTGGGCTGGGCTAAAACACATTCAGGATGAGTTACCCCAGCTCAGCTGATGCACAATAACTGGTTAATCCACTTGATAACAATGCATCTGAGAACTACCTTTGAAAATCCACTCTCAAGTAACCCCTCCCTCTCCTCCTGGCCCTCCATCCTTCCCAGATCCTCAGTGGGGTGAGAACGGTCTTTAATTATTTCAATGACATGTCAGGAACACATCAATTGGCCATGAAACTCTGGTTTTCTAACAACCAAAAAAAATGGCCTGGACAGAATCAGTCCTGGAGCACTGCAGCACATGCTGTGTGAGGTGTCAAAAGTACTGCAGCCACAGTGGGGGTCTAATGCTGAAGTCATGGTTTTGGTGAACCATTGTTCCCAGAAACTCTGATCAAGCCAAGGTCTCACCGTTCAGATTCATAAAGTCCCAAACTTGGTACACTTGGGTGTCTCATGGAGTGGTAAATTAGCACCCGTTAAGCAGAGTGTAACTTCTACACTTTGCTGTGTTGAGTTTCATTGACCAGTGTCTCCTGATCATTTATTTCATTTTTACCCTTCAATTTACCCTTTTTTTTTACGGGATTCTTTTCCACCTTCCCCAGCCCAAATGGAGCAACTTATTGGCATTTTGGCTCGGGGACCAAATCCAAGGTGTGGGTTATCCCAATACTGAGCGCTGGGTTGTTTTACAAGCAGTCCAGGAGTACTCATCAGGCAATACTTGAAAATCAGCCAGGTTGTGTAGAATAGCCTAAAATATGAAACCATGAAGGTGACAGCTCAAGCCTCCAGATGCTGGCCGTGCCTCATGGAGTGCTCTGACAGCAGAGGCATAACAACACAACTAGCCTTACTGTGCCTGCTCTTGCTCGCTTGCTTTCCCAGGAGGGAGGGCGCTCTGACAGTGCCAAAATCACAGCAACAGCCACCCCAATTTTCAGGCCTTTAAAGCCCGGGGAAAACATCTCTTTGGCCTTTATACTGGTGTGTTCACCCTTTCTGCTCCAGCCAGAGGGGTATTTTCTTGTCAAGTTCAGAAGAAGCAGATTAAAAATTTTTTTGGCCTGCAAGAAAATAAGAACTTAGGCTGGCTTAAGCTGTAACAAAAGTGTCTTTATTTTTTCTGTATTCATAATTCAAAAAGTAGCTTAAAGTCTTAATATCCAAACATTTCTAGCCCCTGAAAAGCTGCTGATAGGAGAATGCTAGAGCAAATTATTGGAGCGAGAGTGTTCTTAAAACTGTAATGCTGATTGACCAGGTCAGTGGGACCAGTTGTGGAGGAAAAGTATTTTGTTGTTGCCTTGGCAGTTGGCCTCCTGGGACCCTTCTCTCAGAGCCCATCTGCCTTGCTCTTTGCTCAGTAGTAGCACAAAGCTACAGGGCACAGGAGATGTGCAGCCTCAGGTAGGAGCCAGGTGTACCCTAGGACCCATGAAGGCAGGCAGCTCCCCAAGAAGGTTCCAGTGGGCTCCAAAAGGCAAAACAACGAAAGACAAAAGGTTGATGTCACTAGAGGACCCACAGGTGCTGGCTGGGCTCACTCAGGGAGCAGGGCAGCAGCAGACATCAGCAGGGGTTGCAGTGCCTAGGGCAGCTCCTGGTACAGCTGGGGGTGATGGGTACCTGTACCCTTCCACTCACCTCCAAGCACCGGAGGACACAGTTACCTTCTCGCACACACTGCTTCATGTTTCAGGGTGGTGTTAAACAGAAGCAGAAGAGTAATGGCAGCAAGAATTGTGCTGGTGGGAGCCCAGGAACTGGAGTTTGAAGGGTGTACCCCTTGCCTCCTACTTACCTTCTTGGTGATGTTCCTCCAGATTTTGGGACAAGTGGTTCCTAAACTGCCTTAACTGACACTACATAAAGATTTCATTTAATAACTGCTTTATCATGTGGTAGTGGCTTTAAGATACTAAGAAATGGTATTATACCCGTTATTGAACCGTGTAAAGAGCTGTATAGCACAATTTTAATAATCTTTTTTTTTTTTTCATATTAAATAATGGTTTTGTTAAATTTTAAGGAGGCTGTTTGCAGCTGTACCTTTCATATGTGTCTCTTGAGTGTGTCTCTCGAGTCACACATTTTCAAAGGACTATGTGAGACATTTTGCTATTACCCTGTCCTGAGCTGCTGCAAAAATTGACCTCTCGCTAGTGCAGTGACAATTCTGTGGTTCCTCTGTGTGAGATGGGGTGAAATTAAATGCAGAGAATACCTGCTATGGAGGAAACCAGAACCCGGGTCAGACAGCATCAGGGGACTTGCCGACAGCTATGTTCCAGATCACTGCACGCAACAGCAAGCTGCGAAGACAAGCCAAGTGCCCACAGAATAATTTCCACTAATGTCAACCAGGAGCAGTCTCTGTGTACGCAGCCAGTCAGTAGATGGAGTATAAAAGTCAGCCTCACAGAAAGGAATAAGCACAGGAAGGGTCATACTGAGGCAGCCTAAAATCCACGCTACAGAATAATGGAAGAGAAACAAATTCTGATATTCTGAGAAGGTCCAAAGTACAGAGTAACACAGAGACAGTTACTAGGAAATTCTAGGCTTAAGAGGCTGTTCAGACAGGTTCATTATTGAACATGGAAAACCCAGTAAACTGCAGAAAAACGGCCTCTCCATGAACTGTAACTGTTGCCATGAGTATCATGGGAAACATTTAACTACCATGAATGGCTAATATTTGTTTTAAATTAACATGTCCAGCTTCATCTGCTACGCAAAGGCATTAGCTTAGCTATCCATATAGAACCATAAGGAAGAGTACAAATAAGAAAGCTTAGCACAGCTTAACTCTTGCACAATGAACAGATGAGAAAAGAAATTCCCCAGGTCACATCAGTGTCTGGGAAATTAATGGCATTGGAATGAAGAATGAAAAAAAGTTGGCAAAGCCATAAAATCCTGACACCTTGAACTACTATGAGTAAACAGCCTGAGCCTATAGAAAGCAAACAAGTTGCTGAGATCAGTTCTGGTAACATTTTCTAGGACTCTATCCTATACTTATGCTTCCTTGGAAAAGGTGAGATGCAGTAATCGGGAGAACTGATCTATTACAGACCATCAGTTATTCCAGCATTTTGGTCTTTCATGGTCTGATGAAGCTTTAATAAGAGACAGCTTTGTCTCTGCTGTGTAAAATCCTCCCAGGGAAGCAAACAAACAACTCCAGAGAGACTCAATTCATATTTACATCGGGGCCCATTTAAACAGCCCGATTAATGCAAAGAGAGTTAAATAGAAATGAGTGTCACTAGAGCCCTGTAACTATTCACCCATTCTCTTTTGCTGCGTCACGCTGAGTGTCTGTAATAGCAGAACAACTAGGTGGGAGATGCCAAGGAGTCAGTCTGGCTTCTCCCATTTAAGGACACTGCACTCAGCACTCTGGGCTCAGTTGTGATTCCTACTTGCAGCTCTCTACACCACTCTGGTGGTTTAGAGGGACTTTGCCCTTCAATGCTGCCAGCATGTCTAAATGCCTCACTGCACCATTGGCTGCTAGAGCGGTCCTGAGCAACTCAGGATTGCTGTCTTCTCCAAGTGTCTGAACATCTTCATCTGGAGCTGGAAGGGCTCAGCTGCGTTTAAGAGGACCTCAGTGTTGCAAGACTGAGCTCATTCGTGTGCTGTTTCTAACTGCCATGTAGGTCTGCAGAAAGAGAAACAACAATGTCCCATTCTCGGATGGATCCCATTTAAGGGAAGAATTCAGACTTGTGAGAACAACCACAGCTCGGACATGTGGCTGATTGAAATACAGCCATTTTCCATTAGGGGAGGCTGGAACTACAAATGATGAACATGTTTGTTTTTCATTTCATAGATACTTTATTAGGGATTTAATTTGACTACAGTACATGCTTAGGGCAGACTGTATATTTGAAGAATTTTTGTTGTTGATTTTTTTAGTGTTCACAAATTAAGAGAGTGGCTGATTTCTGCCCCAGTTCATTAGAAGCAGAGAAGTAGATCCATCAGTGTGCTGACCCTCTGCTTTCACCTCTTCTGCCCTATCCTAGGGATGGGGATCCAGCTACAACAAGAGAACAGCTACAAAAAAATTACTCCATATTCTTGAGTTTTGAGAAAACTCATGGCCATAAGAGCTGATGCTCACCACTAACAAGTGACAGCCTGCACATCACTAACATGTCCCTTTTCCAGTAGTTACTACCATGCTTTCCAGGAAGTACAAGGAAGTCTGATGGGAGCCAGAGACTCTGGCAGAGGCATTTGAAAGGTGCAATGGGAACCTCTCAGATTTGTGACCAGCTCCACCTGCCTTGGCCAAAGCTTCTTGAAAGTGCAGCTGGAACACTTGGAGGCTTAATAAGTATTTCATCAGCTTCTCAAACCATTTGGGGATTTTGCTTTCTTTTTACAGTGTGCAAGTCTAAGTGATGTATCTGTCAAAAGTACATTGTTATCTGTCCAAAACTCAGGGCAGATATATGAAGAAACAGAAGGTGGCTATGGGATCCTCTTGTTGCGCAATAGTCCTCGTAGGCCTGAGCTGCCTCACCTTCTAAATTGTGAATGGCTGTACCAAACTGCTGTGATGGCTGAGGTAACCCTACTGAAACGAACCTCATTTAACAAAAAATAAGAAGGGGGTAATGAAAAGTGAAAAGGCCCTTAGATGTACCTGCTGCAACATATGCCCCTGGCAAGCTGCCTGTTATAGGATGTTTGTGGAGGGAGACATTGTTCTCTAAAACTTGAGAATGTGAACACCGTTGTCATCCACAACTGCACAGAAAAGGAAACTGATGGTTTTTTCCCTTGTCTGAACATGGGAATAGTTTTGTGTGCTTTTGCTGAATGGATGTGGGTTGTTCCCTCCGCAGAGCTTGCATGGAACATCAATAAACAATGTCAGAAATATAATCTGGTTCTGGACAATACTAAGCAAAAAGTCGGAAAGGAAGTGGGGATGCCTGCTTATCTACTGTAATGCCACTTCTGAAAACAGAGCCAAATATTTTTGGGAAATTTGTGCTCTTACATGTGCAGGGCAGAGTTCTGAGCAAAGTCTCATTGAGCAGAATTTCTCATTGGGCATCCATTTTAGTTGTCAAGTAACAAATTGTGTTTTAAGGACATTTTTGTTCATATTGACCTCTGCTGTGATGGTATGTTATGCCCTTCAAAATGTCATGCCAATAAATTGTATGAGATCTGATCTGGTAACAATCTGATCTATTTATTTTTTATTTTGAGAAGGCTAAAAGTAGGTAATATATGAACAACAAGGCACGTAACTGACTTTTTATCGAGTACATATGAGAAAGGGTGAACATGCCTTGTTTTCAGTATGTTTTCAAGAAGTGATAGATGTATTTGCTGTCCATCCTGAGAGACACCAGGCCGCAGAACAGCCAACAGCTGGGAAGTCATAATCTAAGGCCTAACATTGCCATCCACGAAATAAAATTCAGATGAATGCTACAAAATGCAGGTGAACTTCAGAACAGTATACAGGAGAGCTGTAAACTAGAGACTGTCTTCCATCATCTGAAATAGGGCCACAGAGGTTGATTCAGTAAGGACTGAGTAAAATCTAAAAAGATAAATTAGGGAAAACTCTGTAATAGTTTCTCTTTTGACCAGGTCTAGAAATCTCCTTCAACTGTGTCAAGTAGAACTTGATCCAGGAGGCAAGATATGTCCTTAGAAACTGAGAATAATAAGGAGATTTTTCTGTATGTTTAAATATCTCACCTTCTATATCTGCAATACTGATAGGCTTCAGCAGGAGTTTGTGGGTGCTCAGCAGGTGCTCAGCTTTCAGGCTTTTGCCTTGTGTGTTTAATTATAAAAGCAGTGGAAGAGTTTTGTATATAGAAACAGCAGGTCATTCATATTAGAATAACTTAGACCTAAAGATGTCTTAGTATAACTGACAGCTGGGACACAATAGCTCTACCTCAGGCAGCTGACGTGAAAGGGCTTTGTTATTGAACAGCATCCTGACACCAGTTGGGGGAAAAGAAGAGAATTAGCTTGCCACAAAATGGTGTAAACATTGAAATAAATGCAGTGCAAATAATAAGGAAATCTGGGAAACCTGCCAATATAATGCTGGTCGAATTGGCGAGTAAGAACAGAGTTAATCCTTGGGACACTCTTCAGTGCCCAGAATTAGTTTGAGTTTATGAAGCCCTGAAATATTAATTGTTTCTGCTAAAGCTGTTTTATGGAATGATTACCTAGACTCCCCGTAATCCACTAACACATTTACTTGTTATATGTTTTTATTACACTCCCCTGCAGATGTTGCTGTTTCCAATTAGAGATGTAACTCCTACCACTGGCTGTTAATAACTATTTTGCCCTGAGACATATCTTATTTGCTAACTGAAAAAGGCAGGTTAATGGTGTCTGCACTATAGTATATTATTAGAAGTGAGTTTGTGAAGTAAACTCCCAGTGACTCTAATCTCAGGAATGCTGACTCCTCCTGAGGTCAGTAATTGGGTATTTTGGAATTTGCCATAGCAGCAGGCCTAAGCCTGTCTTCAGCCCCCTTTGAAATTCGGACCCTGAGGTCAGCAAAATAATTGGTTCATTTGAACAGAAAATCAGAAAAGTGAAGGGTCCACTTTTCCCCTACTGTCTAACTTCTAATTCATCAAACAGATTTTGAGATGTTCCTCTCTTTTAGGTAACACAACAAAGTCAGTCACTGTCCAGTTTCATTTCCACAGAGCTCCTTGCCATTTTGCACTCCCTGCCTGAAGCCCTTGAGTCTTTGGTTTGTCGTGAATCCCAGACAGCTAGTGGAGCAAGGCAGGCTTGCTCTCTATGTGTACACTAGAAACACTTTTTGTTTTCACTGTTTGACCATCACAATAACACAAGATTTATTTCAGTCTTTTTTCTCCAGTTTTCATCCAGTTTGTATGAAAAGTTCTTCCTATTGGTCTCAAAGCGGAGCTCTTACTGCCTCAAGCGTTTGCCTTTGAACCACCCTATTTCTAAGGTCTCAAGATTTTTGTTATGAAGGAATTCAACCATAATCATTGATCAGTAGTCATCCTATTTCTCCAAGCAGAACTCCAGTTCTTTGACGTCTGTTACCAAGTAACAGGGTTGATGATGTCAACAAAATAGTAGAACAAGGCCAGGATAAGTGAAGACTTGAGTGTATCCTTCACTAATGAAAACACTAAAGACAGTTGAGGTTCCTTTGAACAACACAACCTAAGTGAGCCATAATCATCCTATATCTCAAATGTAAACAAAAAGAGAACATGCAGGATAAACACTGCAGAGTGAGAAAAACACGGTAGGTTGGTTACTATTTCTGCAAAACTAAAAACATACAATCTTCCCATCAGTAATTCAATACACACAGTTGCTTCACAGTTTCGAACATGTAACAACTGAATGAAAAGCACTGAATATGAGTGGTCCCTTCCAGAGGTCTGCCAGGGAGAAAAGTGCTGCATTGGATCTAGGCAGTGTTACTATTACCAGCACTCTAGAGTAGAGATAGTCCCAATATGGCTCATGTTAAAAGTAGATGCCAGATCAGGTTCCCACCGACAGCCAGGCCGTGCTTGAAAAGGGTTAGAAAATGTCGGGAATGAGCTTTGGGTCCTTGATCTTGAAGGTCAGCCTAGTACTGCCTTGATGTGAGTTAAACCAGAACACTAGTTCATGCAACTTGTTTGGACTAATGTTAATAAAGCAATAATAATAATAATAATATTTTATGCTTTTAGGGACAAATTTTGAAATTTTCCTCTGCTTGAGGAAAAATCTTCATTCATGTTTTCTGCACCTTAGTTATTTTCACTTC